>JAOUZG010025323.1:5633861-5653192 GCA_026289955.1 Argiope argentata
AACATATTGCACGTCATTTGTTTATAGTAGCTAAACAATATTATCCTTTTTAATAATTGGCGATAATTTGGTATTTTTACTGAATTTACGGCATGGACCTGTTCATTTTTTAAATTTTTTCCTGCCGATTAAAAACAAAATGTTTCACATAATTAAAATTACGATCGCCAACTCATATATCAAATTTTACATATTTAAATCATCCGTGTTTAAATTATCTTTTTTTACATGCTTCTGAAAGTACAAACATACAAACAAATAACATTTTATTATATTTGGCTCAAAATTTGGCGAGCGTCTTCATTACGGTTACTTAATTTTTGTATCGAATTTTATTAATGCATCTTTTTTGGCTTTCCATTTATCGTAATTTATATTTAAAAAAATCGAATAAAAAGTTTCTTTTGACAAGATTTGGCTCAAAATTTGACCAGCGTCTTCATTATAGATGCTTAATTTGTGTATTGAATTTCATTAATGTATCTGTTTTCTTTTTTGCCTTTATCAGACTAATTTATACTCAAATAACCAAATAAACAAACTTCATTTAACACTAAAAACGGTCGATAACGATTGAAATTGTAATTTAGTTTTTACCGCAACAAAAGAATCACAAACTTTTTATGAAGCTTGTGTTTTACGAAAACCCTCTACACAAGGTGTATCGAAAATGGGGAACAATAATTCATTTACACAAATAAAGTCATAGAAATATACTTTCAGATTTAAAATCATAATGCGTAATCTTGCTTTTAGCTGATTTTATTCGTTGTTTCTTGCATTAACAAAATGTTGAAATAAATTGAAATCTTCTAAATATGAATTCCAAAAAAGTAAATAAGTATCCCTTTTTTGACATCGCCTTTCAATCCTCGGTACGTTAGATATTTTTATCCATGCTATTTTTTTTAAAAAAACTCTAACATTGACGCGAAATTTTTAGCCATCAGAAAATTTCTTTGATCACCCATTAAGTGAATGCCTTTTCTTTGGTCGCAGGTTAACTACATGTTTTTTCTTTGATCACACGTCACTATCACAATGGCGATTCGAAAACTTTGAAGGTAGACTGCAGTAATCATTTTACATAATAAATTATCCTTTGTTCTTAGCATGACATGATTCACTTAAAAAAAGGCTTAATGGTCATTTTCCTTCTTTATCGCGTATTGAAACAACTTAGACCTTTATTTATTATTTTTCTGTCTAAAATGAATTAATGTAACGTATAATACCAACTTTTATACTGTTTACAGACATACTTAAAAGTATTGTTTTAATTTAAATTATTGAAATAATGGATGGAATTTCATTCTAACTTTTCTGATCTCCAAATTATATAATATATAAAAATATCATAAATGTTTATTTGAATTTAAATTCAATTTTCCTGAATTGTTTCTTTGATTTTAAAGCACTAGAATTATACTTTTTTACAATCCTACGAAAATAAAGGTTTCATTTTTCCTTTTTTATCTATCTGATAATCAAATTTTACATGTTGGAAAAACATATTCCATTTTTAATTTTTCGCAAATAAGTCTAAGATATATTAGCTCCGCACTACTTTATTATCCAATCATTTCAAAAGCTTTTCAACTAAAGTCACTTTGCTGTTTATAAACATGTTTACGTCTTGGATTGCACTATTGATTTTCATCTTGTAATTACTAGCTTTAGAAAATAAGTTCTCCCAAGTTATCTTTCCAGTAATTCTCTACGTTTTTTTTTTACTTTATTGTATGTGATATATAAGGAAAATTTAAATACTCAATGCATTTAAGCTCAATATTTTCACAGAAGGTCAAACTACGTTTTTACACATTTGCTATGATTGTGTGTTTATCCGTCTGTCTCTCTGTAAGATAGCTTACGCTTACGCACTAAAACGCTTTAATATAAACGAGTAAAATACGATATATTATCTTTGCACCAAATATATAGATTTCTGTCAAATTTTGAACTTAATACCCTCAAAGAAAGCTTGTTTATTTGGTTATTTGAATATAAATTAATACGATAAATGCAAAATCAAAAAATATGCATAAATAAAATTCTATATACATATTAAGCATCTATAATAAGGACGTTTGTCGAATTTTGAGCCAATTCTCCTTAAAATAATAACGCAGGATCGAACATAAAAATTATTATTTTTTGCTGTACGCAAGTTGTTTACTTCCATATTTAATGCCAATTGGCTTATTTCTTACGCCAAAAAATTCTAAACGGTAGCAATGGAAAGGCGATGAAATTTTATTTTTTTATGATTTGGCGCATTTCAGCTTCTGAGAAGCCAAATGTACAGGCTAAAAGATTCATATATTTTTATCGACCACTCTTTCTTTTGCAATAAAAGAAGTACTTATCTTATATTGCTATTAAATTCCTACGTAAATTTAATGAGAGGCATTTGATACAAAAAAGTTATAATAATAAACTTACGAGTTCTCGAAAAGTATTGAGATAATTTTAGATATTTCGGTAAAATTTACTGAGTTATTTGAGACTCTTTAAAATTATTGAAGCAAAAAAAAAATACTTAATATTCGGAAAACAAACTCCTTTTCATATGCTTCAAAGAAAATTATGTATTTTTTTTTGGAGCAGATTACAATGAACCATGTCTTTTTTTTCTCAGAAGAAAATTTGTTAAAAAAATATTTGATAACGAGATTGTCTCCGTCTGCAAGACTTGAAAAACATAATTATGCTTTCATTTTGGAATGAATGGCATTCTAGAATGATAAACAGAGTGTTGAATTCAATTTTTTTTCTTCTATAAATGGAATTTTGAGTTGAGTATTTGAATGAGATGTCTTATAAGAATTTAAAATAAGTCATTATTACTCTCTAAGAAACATTGAAAAATATCTATTGAACTGTAATTATTAAAAATATTTCTTTATTGGGAGAACATTTTGAATATTTACTAAATTTTTTACAATTATGTTAACATTTTCATATTCAAAAAGGGGGATTTCACTGGGGGATAAAAACCAAGCCCATAAATATATTTTATTAATTTTTTCATAATATAAACAACATTAAAAATATATGCTCTATTATGTATTAAAAAATATGCGTTTGTTTATGAAAACGTTGAAGCTATAACTTACCTTCTTGGAAATTCGTAGTATTTTTTATGAATAGTAATTTTTTTACTAATTCCTTAGAGAATAAATTCAGATTTTTTTTGATAGTGACTGTTAACGGTTTTTGGTTTTTCAAATGAATCAGTTAATTAAGCCGAAAGACAAACTGCTAAACCCATTCTATTTGTAAAATACATAACTAAAACTTTATTTGGTTTCCTTGAAACAAATTTTCAGAAATTCAATTTCAAAATTTAGAGTCATAATTCTACCTATTCTACTAAAAGGGATATGAATTATGTCCATACATAAATGTCCTTTTCCATAATAATTTCTTACATTTTTTTCCTACTCTAGTAATTTTCAATGAAACTATTTTGTATGTGTTCACGATTATAATGAAAATTTATTTCATTTCCTAAAAAATTAAACAAACTGATATTTAATTTTAAAATGACTGTCTTAAATAAACATGTTTTTCTTAAGAGTGCAATATTAATTTTAATAATTTGATATCTTTTATTTCCGAAATAATAATAATAATAATAATTTTTTTTTTGGTCTGCCTGAATTTCCATTGCCAAAAATTAAAGGGAACGTTGAAACAACACTTTTCTATGCTGGAAGACTTTTGATTTCATACCAATTTATACATAAAATTGTAAAAGGGGGTAAATATTTATAAAGAAGGATATTTTTGGCAAGGAAATTATACTATTTCTATAGCCAGCATAGCCATAACCAATGCCGATAAACTGACTAATGTATCTATATTTTTCCCTTCCACGAATAATAGTCATCATTGCATAAAATAAATTATGAGATATTTTAACAGTTCATAAATGTGTCACTAAAGCATTAAATGGTAACAAAAAATACTATTTTTTTATGTAAAAAAAGAATAATATTTCTTTACAGGTGTTGATACATGTTAATGGAATTAAGGAAAACTAATTTGCTATCTTTTCCTGAACGAAAAAACGGATATAGAAGATGTTCAACGCATTTATTTATAAACTGATTGATGTTTCTAGATTTTTCTCTGCATCATCTGATAGCCTCATTATATGAAATAAATTATGAGATATTATATCAGTCTATACATAAAATATTATTTTTTCGTTGAGGAATGTATAATATTTTTCATCAGGTTTGAATACATGTTAATGGAAGTAAGGAAAATTTATGATTTGCTAACTTATTTATAAAACAATAATATTAATCTTGACAATTTATGGTTAAGTGTGGAAGAATGCAAAGGCATTTATTTTAAGTCTATTCTATTCCACATAACCAGCACTGATAAACCGTCTAATGTCTATGGACTGTTCCCTCTCCGACCTAATAGCCATCATTTCCTAAAATAAATTGAAACCTCTGCGATATTGCATATGAACGTTATGAGACATTTAGGCATTTTTTATTACATTAATGTATATATTCATTCAGTAATCTGGGGGTTTTGAGAGAAACTAAGAGCATTAATATATAAATCAAATACAGCGATTATTTGGAAAACTTAAATAGGAGTGCCTCTTTCGATTCATGTCTTTTGAAGAATACTAATTATATAAAATAACATAATTTTCTTGGAGATTTCCATGTGGGCTTATTGCTACCACACATAATAATGTCCACACATTTACACAAAATTAAAAAACTGCATGATATATAAAACAGTCAATATTTAGAATCAACAATGTTCTTACTGTCGCAATGCTATAACAATGTTGTTATAGGATTGTAACATTTTTATTACTTTGTATAAGAATTTTTATTGTTTATAACAATGTTATTCTTCTGGACCGGGAGAGCGTTGGACTCGTACTCCTTAGGTTATGAGTAGAAGCTCATCTGCCAAAAGATTCCACGGGTGCGTTTTGTTCCTTTTATATCTTCTGCTAAAATGGTATCTAGAGTAAGATTGGTTGTAAAAAGAACGTTAAGGACATAGGTAATGGAATGCTGAAAGTAGTTTAGTTATTTTCATCATTTTATAACTGCTTAAATAATGACGACCGAAATATTGAAATTAAGGAAAATATTAGAAAAAATATTTGTTAAAAATTATGATATTTATCGTTGAATTTTTAATTATTATATTGGCATTTTTAAAAAAATCCCTGCAAATGGCTAAGTTATTCATTTTCTAATTTAAATTTAGTCACTATTATTTGACTATTATTTGAAATACAGCTATAAAAAGAACATGTACATTTCGATATGGATAAATGAGTCTCTAAAATAACTGATAAATCACTAGGAATGCCATATTTGACACTCGATAGCCGACTGAGAATGCGAAACGCATGAAAGAGTCTCTGAGATACATTTTGTAATAAATCAAAGCATCTGGTATCGTCATTTCCGATTCAACTAAAAAGAAATTCATTAGGACTGGAATGGCCTGGTTGGTAGAGCGTTGGACTCTTACTCCTTACGTTACAAGTTCGGAACTCACCGGCCAAAAGATTCCCCGAGTTCATGGCGATTGGCTCTCGTTAAATCTGTTCGTGGTCGCAAAGTCCTCCATATCGAGAGTAATATCACTGGGGGTATTGGGTCTGAGGTAATCGTTCTCTGTTACAGGTCTAAATTACGATCTGAGATGTATGATTGAATTTGCATTACTGAAGTCCGCATCCTAAAAAGAGCTGTGGCGTGTGTGTAGCTAAGTCGTACTCTTGGCCCTAGATGGCGCTACTTGTAAAACAAGAGAGTATATCTCCGGCTTAAAATCTGCTGATGTATTAGCGGGGCTTGTACATGGCAAGTGCCATAAGTAACAACAACAACAATTCTCTTTCTCTTCTCTTGAAATATTATTTTTTAGAAGATATACTCATATTTATGATGACTAGAAGTTAAAAGAGTGTGTATATTCATTGATAATTTAAGAACAATTATTGCTTATTAAATGTAAATTTAGCAAAATCCTATCAAATGATGATAGTTGGAAGTCAATTTTTTCACAAAGTGTGAAATGAAGCTAGGTTTTAAGGATAACCATTTTGTATCCTTGAAACCGAGTGTCTCATTCCTTGAATGATAGACATTTGAATAGAGAGCTAAAAACGACTGCCGGGTTTAAAAAGTCAAAATGAAAATCTCCTTCATTTCATGCAGAAAATGTTAACTATTAATATCTTCTAAATAAAAATAATAATTTTGGTATAAAAGAATTAACTCTGAAAAATTTCTAACATTCGGAAATTTGTAATATGAATTCGTTTATAGTAAAATCCTTTACTTAATAGATCATATGTATAGAAAAATTAGTTTTCAAATGATATTGATGAAGATCTAGTTTAGTAAATACATAATGTTGTCTGTCAGTAAAAAAAAACTACTTATATATATATATATATATATATATATATATAAATCTTTTTAAACCTTCCGCTTGATAAATTTACAGATAAAGTTGATTTATCGTCTTACAAAAATATGCCCAAATGTCACCGAATTTCAATCTGTAAAATATAAAATCCCAATGTCTTTCCACTGCTAAATGAATTTTTTCAATTATTTAAATAAGCTCTGTGTTTGATAAATACGTGCTTTGGTTTAGATCGAAATAAATCTCAACTACAAGAATTCTTTCCTTCTCGAACATGAGCAACTGAGTCTTTACCCTCTGTGGAAGGAATCAGCCAGAACAAATGATATTCAATATTGTGATGGTAAAGATGGGTAGACAAGTTTGGGGGTAAGAGTAAAGTGTTCTTTAAATGTTCATTAGTTACGTCAACACAAGTTTGAGAAAGCGTCATCTTCGCACTTTCTTCAGTAGGGGAAGAAGGGATGAAGAGAAATTATTTGCCTGGAAGAGGTTTCTCTCTCCAATTTGAAAACAAGTTCTGTTTCCAATAAAAGTGAGAGCATAAGAATTGGTTTATTTACAAACGTGATGAAGACGTTGTTTCGAATCTGATTGTAAACTTGGAGTTGATAGATTTCTAATTTCATTCTTAATCCTGGAGCATCTTTTACCGATTGCGTTCCATCAGTATAAGGAAGAAATTGTGTACTTTTTTACGATAATTTATATTGATTTCTATTTTTCATCAAATACACGTTATTTGTTGTAGACATTTTATTACTGTTAAATGAAGATTTAATGGTAGTTGATGGTTTTCTTTTAATGTTTGCAGTATTTTCCTTTTAATGCAAGTACTTTTCCTATTGTTATAAAACATGAAATTATTTCATTTTATGATAAAAATGTAAATAATTTAGTAGTCAAAGAAAGGAAACTAAATTGGTGTTTGACATTTATTTAAATCTGAAATTTTTAATACGAGTGTTGTTCATTTCAACTTTGATGGATAAATGAATGAAAAAAAAAAACTTCTTTATACAAATATTCTTTTAGTAATAATTATTCCTGTTTGAGATAAGGGATCGCTTTAACGTTAAAATTTCTCTCTTTTTTCTCCTCTGCCATCGATATCTTCATCACAGTACTCTATTATTCTTCTGGTACAAAGTTTGTAAAATTATTTTCACGTCTGATTATTTGTGAGGTGAAAAACTCCATTTGTATTTTTGTATTTGCATTTTTAATTTGTTTATTAAATCTGACTACATTATTCTTCGTTGTCATTTTAAAATTGTATATTTCCTCCTCTCCAGTGTGTTTTTGTTTGTAAAATATAAATAATCAAACTTCTCTCTCTTTTCTCGTGTGTGTGTGTGTGTGTGTGCGTGCGTGCGTGTGTGTAATGATATTTTAAACACTAATTTTAATTGTAATTGCTTTCAAAGGTTTTTTTTCTTAATTTAGTTCACAGTAACTTCATTCTAAATGGTTTTATTAATTTCTGACCCTTTTCCACTTTTCTTTTTAATAAATCAAATAAAGTATTGTAAAGATAATGCGTAATTACTCCACTTGCCCAGTGGATGAGTAATAAATCACTTATATAAATAAATTCTTTTAAAAGAATCCTGAGTTTTTCTTGTCTGAAAGCCAACATAAAGTAAATACGTATAAGTAAGTGTGCGCATAGGTATTTAGAGATCGTCTATGCTGTTACTCCTAGAAACATAGTGGAACGTAAAAAAAACCAAAAAGGAAGTAGAAAAATAACGAAAATAAGAATAAACCAAAAGTAAAAACGTGTAAGCAAAAGAAATCCAAACTTTCTCAAGAGTCAACATCAGGCAGGGATTCCTGATGCTGACCTTTTCTCTCTCTCTGTATATATATATATATATATATATATATATATATATATATATATATATACCAAATTTTATAAGACTAAACCAATTATAGAAATACATTAAGAATTTCAATTTTTAATTATTATATTAAAAAGACACATATGTAATTAGAGAATGCCTATTCTGCTACTGCTAAAAACAAATTGGAATTTGGATGATTTTTTTCTACTTATATATATATAAATAACCAAATTTTGAGCCTCAAAAGTTTCAAATTATATAAATACTCTAAATTTTCCAAATTGCTTAAATGAATATAAAAATTGAGTCTGAATAAAACTCATCATAATTGATATTATTCAGCTTCATTGAATACTAAAATTACAATTCGTTTATAAATATTAGAGTTGATGAGGAAAAATAATCCAAATGTGTCAGTTTTGTTGTGACATATAAAAGAATTATTGTTTGTTTCAGACTTAACGAACAAATTTGGCAACCAGATTTCTTACTATATACTAATTAACTTTAAAAAAATTAATAGTATAAATTATATATATTTTGATAATAATAATTCAAAACCGAAGGCATTGCACTAATTTCTAATTGTGAAAT
This sequence comes from Argiope argentata, assembly GCA_026289955.1. Lineage (NCBI taxonomy): Eukaryota > Metazoa > Arthropoda > Arachnida > Araneae > Araneidae > Argiope > Argiope argentata. Next base: position 5,642,741 of record JAOUZG010025323.1, read on the forward strand.
CAGAATCAATTTCATCTAAATTTTCTCCACTCAAATGGTGCGAATAATGGCGCCAATAAACGTCCAATTTGTGTCATAGAGAATCTTGAATAGAGATGTCACTTCTGGAGTATTTATCATCATTCTACTCTTCAAAATTAAATGGAATTTCTTAAAACAACATTCGTATAGCTTTTAAACGAGGTATCTAATTAATTTGTATATTCAAGGTGGTCAATCAAATAATGGTCTATCATTATTTTCTAAATTATTAAGGAAAATATATACTTACAAAATGAAATAAATGCTCTAAGCAATATTTAGAATGATAATTCTACATTCAGAATATTACATATTTTATACAATCCCACGACACATTTAGTTATATTTAGCAAATAGTTTTCATTCATATTTGAGCTATCTCCTTAATTATTTTTATGTTTTATTATCTGGTGTTAAAGCTTCATTTTATGAAATATAAATGAAAGAACATTATATAACAACAAAAATATATTATCGATGAATTATTTGGGAAAGCACTTTTTAAAGGAATTTTTTATAAAAAGAATTTTATAAAGTAAAGAAATTTTAAGAAAAAAAAATAATTTATAAAGGTATTTAATTTTTAAAAGGAATTTCAAAACAGAAAGGAATTTTAAGAAACAATAATTCATAAAAGAATTTAATATTTAATGATATTTTAAAGAGGAAATAAATTTTATAAAAACAAACATATAATTCCCTTAAAGTGCACACATTTAATGTACTTTACATGTCTGTTTACATGTAAACATTACATTTAAATTTAGAGAGGGGGCTGAGATTTATTTATGCAGAAAATTATTTAATATAAAACATTTTTAAGAAATTGAATAATGTATTCTTAACTGCAAATTTTCTTTTGAATAATTAATAATTACTTAATTTATTTATTTAAGATAATTTTTTTCCAATTTTGAAATTTTACTTAAAATTTTATCTAATGGTAATTATTTTTAATGTTTCATTTTGCAAAATAATCAGAGACATTAGCATATTAAAATAGTTTATTAAAAAAAGGAATAAACTTTGTTCTTCTGTTTTCTTTTTAATTTTTAATTTTGTTATAAGGCTAATGGAAGAAATGTTTCGTTAATATTTATGATTATATAAATGCAAAAATGCAGAAACGTTTAGAAATTATATAAATGCAAAAATGCAGAAATTTATCAATCTAATATTTTCAGTTATAAATTAATTTTCATACTAATTTCTAGTTTCTACTACCGTGAGCGATAAAAATATTTTTATAATAATTTATTGTGCATGCAGTTAATTTAAATATTTAAATTTTTATTTAGTTATTACGAAGTATTCATCATATGCTGGCATTTTATTTTCAGATATTTAGAATTAACTATTCATTTAATATTACCATTTGTAATAAATTTAATATAAAAATAAATGTTAATTTTTACAGAGATTGCTCAAATTTTAAAATTTTATCAGATATTTTATTCCTAAGTATATATTATTTTTTAGAAAAGATTGTAGCACTCATGTGTTATAAGGTGATACAAGTAGAAATGAATATATTTTCATTGCACCGATTCTCGTAATTCACATAAGTTTGAAGATCTTTCCATACAATCTCTCTATAATGTTGATATAGGTAATTAGAAAATAATGGTCGATAAAGAAAATAATACCCATATAATCTAGTAATAGGCAGATAAATTAATAAAATAAATTACAAATTTGCATAACCTGGAAAGAAAAGATTGCTATCTAAATATATTTTTATATTTCATTGCATTTGCATTTTCATATATTTTTTATAAATTTCAATATACAGTTATAAGAAAAAATATTTTCTTCAGATATTTCTTTAAATATCTTATTTTATAAACACTTAACCATTGCTTAAATATCTTGAAATCAGACAGCCTACAGTTGCTTTGTGTCTCTTTGGAAGAATGCAGGAAAATAAATGCATTTGTGGGGTAATCGGTACTGTTTCCACTATTTAAAGGAATGTACAGAAATCTCCGAACATAGAAAACATCTCCAAGTTGAAAATAATGACATGAATTCAGTATATATGTACCTAGTATCTTAGGACTCTGAAGGACATGATGTCTAAAACTGCCAGTCTTTTGCCAATTGTTTGAAAGTTTGTAGAGGAGGAGGTGGTCAATTTTTCAATCTTTTGGGGCCAATTATCTCGATGAGAATATCAGTTTGACAGATTCGGTCAAAGTAAGGATGGCCATTGCTACAGTCCACAGTCGGCCACAACAAATCTTGTCGATATTGCTACGTTCAGTGGTGGCGGGGTGGTCAACCAAACACAAGAAGAAGGTGCTTTCTATCTCGAGAATTGCTATATTAAAGTTTTTTTTAATATACTTCAAAATCAACGCATAATTTTTGATTCACTTTAAAGAATTGAAAGAACTTTTTAATCATATATTTCTTTTATTTTCTTTCATAGAGCAAATATTAAAATTTATGAAAGGATATTTGTTTATCACATTCAGAGAGGTCCTAAAAGAACATCTTGAACCTAAAAAAATGAATAGTATGTATTGATAAACTTATTTTGATATGTTTAGATAAACCTATTCATGTGATCTTGCGGGAAAGAGTGCTGGAGTATTGATATTAAACCATACAACAATCATGTGGCTTCATCGATAGCTCCTTATCATTTAACTTTGGGAGGTATATAAATGATGAAATGTTTATCTAAATTAAAATATATACTTTTTAAACACATTAGGAACGACTCAGGCCTCACTTCGTATACAGAAACGTTACCTATTATCGAAGTAAAAGTAATTATAATGACATCATTATTGCACAAAGTAATGAGGCTAGAAGCAAATAATTAAATCCGAGTTTTCGCAATTACATATCAAAACTGCATTTTTATCTGAGTTTTTTCTCAATTGAAATATAAGGAAAATCTATAAGAAAGAGATAAGTAAGGTCATTTCAGAGAAAAAATCATAATGTATCGCAAAGTATATAGTAATTATGGATAATATTCTTTTATCAAAGAGTCAAAATGTTACTCTTACATGGTATACTCTCGTTACATGGTATTTGCATAGTATTGTATATATATATCAATATACATTACCATGCATGTACATAGTATTAGTATATGCATGGTGTTGTATGGTATATGCAAATGTACTGTATAACATTAATGGCATGCTAGGAAAAACTGATCAAGTACATTTGGAAATATGTGTGAATTTGTTAAAAAACTGAATTCTTCTATGCATTATATATTGCCAATTCTTTTGGCTAATCGCTGGACTAAAACAAATGTAGAGTATTGTCAAATTCTTCATATGAATAACTTAAACCTTACACTACTTTAAAGATTGCCAATTCAAAACACTTTCATTCTTGTAGGTAGGATTTTCTAGAGTTTATATATTTAATTTGCAAGTACATTAGAAGAAATACCTTTCTTGCATTTCATGTTGAAAAGCTGAGGGAAATTGCTCAAAATATAAATTGTGATAATATTTATGGCTCTTTTTTTAAAAAAAAATGTTTTAATGTACACTAAAAATCACTACAAATCAATTCTTTTGTTGCAAAAGTAGTTTAGAAACCAACATGAAAAGAAAAGACAAAATTTAGCTTTAATTTGAACAGGGATATAATGTCAAAACTGAACTATATATTTCATCTTATTTAAAATTTTCATACCATACTTCTTTATTATACACTAATTTATAAAAATCTCCAAAATTGTCTTTCATTAATACAGTAATATTTCTAACTATCCACATGTTATATTGTTTATATTGTTGATTGTTGTTGTGAAGAGAATTTGAATCTCTGAGTTTTATTTAGAAAATTAAGTTTTTTTTAAATTCTTTTTATTAAGCGAAACAATATCTATAATTTCCAAAAATATCAATGCGTGATTCAAATTTTTTGGGGCATTAGAGTCATTTTATAAGATTCAAAGGCAAACCACAAAGTTTTTGTAAATTCCAAATACTTTTTTTGGAGAAATCTCGATTATATTGTGTTAAAATACTGCATCTTTAGGATCAAGTTTTTGGAAAGGCAATTTTTTGAATTATTTTAAAATGAAAGAGATAGATAAATTCATTCTTTGCATTTATCTCAGTATGATTACTTTTGGCTCTTGAAAAATTCTAAAAAAATTTCTATTTAACAAAGGTTGTAATTCAATAAAGCCTTTTCATCTTTAACTTCTTTTTTTAGAAAGTACAATATATCATAGCCCAGTATAAAGTTGTTTTCAAATAAAGAGAAGAAACATTAAATCTACTTAGGATGGGAATTCTGAAAAAGAAATTCGAAAGTACAGATCGTTATTGATGATAAATTATCTTTTAATACGCTTCTCAGGTATTTTGAAAGATTTTGTTTTCTTTATCGATCCTTTTCTGGAAAAATGGAGTATAATCAATTTACATTTTTTCATAAATATTTGAAGAAATACTCCGAAGACTGGGTTATATTTAAAAATATGTATAATAATAATAATAATATAAGATAATATTAAAAATTCTGCCAATGGCAATTTCTTTTATTTTTTATTACTTATAGTTATGATACTACTTAAAGTTATATATGCTACTAAAATGTTTATAATTTAAAAAGGATCTGTAGTCAATCTTCTGCCGTCAAAAAATGATGACCAATGATTAATTAATTAGAATATGATGAATGTTACAAATCGTGAACCTTCTATAAAAAATATTCATTATTTTAATTTTGAAAAAAAAATTAGCAAGCAATTATTCGAATATTATTATCAATTTTTTTTTTATTTTTTGAATTTTAGAATCATCCAAAATTAAAATAAACCACAAATCGCATCATTTTTCTTCTTTAAATGGGTATAGACTCTTTTTAACAGCATGATTAATCCTATAAGTTGCTGAGAAAGTGTACATTGACTTTCAGCAGTTACTTATAAACTGGAAAGGGGCCGAAGAAGTAAACATGTTTTCTATTATCAGAAGCTAATGAATTTTAAAAATATGATTTTTTAAAATTATTTCTCATAAGTGAGTGGAATGGATAAAGAGCTGAAATAGTGAGATTTTCTAATGAAACCAGTATATTACGATCGTTAATTTTAATTATAAACAATACAAAAATTATTATCATTTTAAACATTTAAATTGTAAGTAAACATGTTTTGCTTTTTAGAGATGTTTTAGTATTAACCTTTTATAAATAATTAAAATTGTTATCTAAATAATTATTGTAGGAAAAGTACTTATTATGATATGATAGAATTATGATTAGTTATAATTTTTGTAAAGGTAAAAAAATACGAATTTAAAATTGTTGCAAATGCAATAATTTAAGAGAAAATTTTTTAACATATAAACATTTTAATTACACCAGATATAATGATATCTGATAGTATACAATTCCTTTCGTCGAACGAAGTCTTAATTAGATTATTCCTTTAAGTCTCGGGGGATTCTAATAAGCGCAAATACAGATAGAATGATTTCTTTAAACAATTCTGATTTCAAATGGCTAAAAAAATTGTTTGAAAGTATACCATACTTTTATCATGAAAAAAGATAAATAATCAAGCTGAGTGCATTACGTTTGTTAAATGCTAAGAAATACTAAGCAACAATGAGTTAGTTACTGAAATAAAGCCAATGACAAATTTATATTACAAATCATTTATAATGGCGAAAAATCAGTTTCGCAAGATTAAAAAAATGGATCATTTTCAGTTTAATAATAAATTTCCCTCCACTATATATGAGTGATCTTATTTATAACCTGTGAAAGTGATATTTTTATCTCAAATACCAATAAAATGTCTTTCATCTTCACTCAAGTAAGTTAAGAGAAATATTTACAGCAAGGATTTTTCTCAAAGCTTTGGACTTCTTAGATGTTTAATATCTTTCAGATAAAATATATTACTTTTCTTCCTTGGATCAAATTCATTTTTTTCTCTACTCGAATGCCGAAAAGACACGATTCATTAATATCATATTTTTGGCCCATTTCCATTGACAGTTCGCCAGCCGAAAAATACGTTCCATGTTATGACCATTTTCGAAGTGTTGGGAAAAACATTCATCATCGGGTTTTAGCCTTTTTGGACGAACAGCAATCTTTAAAAAAGAGAAAGTGAGTGCTAAATGCTTTTAAAATTGATTACAAATATGAAACATAGAATCAAAACATCCAAAAATTATTTTTAAGCGAAATATTTTCCATTGTCCAAGAAAGATTTTATATTATTTTATAAACGCTCTTTTTCTTTTAGAGAGATTGAGTGATTTATAAACTTATCATATGAATAGATTAGAATCCGCTGTGGAAATGAAATATTTTTGAAAAAAAAAAACTACAAAATTTCCATATAAGAAATAAATATAAATCAATATTTAGCATTATTTAGTAGTATACAACTGACAAAAAACAATGTAATATCTCTATAATTAGATGGGAGAAACTTTATAGAATTTCTAGAATTAAGATGAATCAAGAAAGCCGGTTTGATTTTGATTAAATTGGGTTAATTAGATTATAGAATAAATTAAAGAAGAGTATATGTAAAAAATGAAAAGAATATTTAAAAAAAATGTGGCATCGAAGGAAATTGGCATAAATACTTTCTTGTCGAGTCTCTTTTGTTTTTTATATAAAATATTTTTTGTATAAATATTTATATAAATATCTCATATATTTATATCATTTTTTTGCGAAAAATATATCAATGGAATATTTTTTGGGCGTTCTGAAGAGGACTTTGTTTATAATTGGGATTGAAAATTTCATTTGCGATTTTAAACAAGGCATGAGTTTTTAAAATTTGCTTCGGATGCCTGAAAAATATAATTTTATTTCTTAAAGTCCTCCATTTTTCCAAAAATAATATTTTCCTACTGAACAAATTGACAAAATAACTTTTCAATACATTTCAAAATTGAAAAGAGAAAACTAAATAAAAAAAATATAAGAATATTAAATGAAGGCAAGTTGAAATCTAAAATTCTTTGAGAAAATATAATAAGTCTTTAAAAAAAATTATAAAAATTAAATGTAATAAAATTTTCTCTATGTCGTTTATTTTTGAAAAACCTTTATACCATATAGAAAAATCATATTTTATCATTTAACAATCTACTGTGCAAGAAATTTGAGTTTCAACTTCCATTATAAATTGCAAGAAGTTGATTAGTGATTTTATTTTCAATTCAAAAATTTCAATATATATAAAGTATTCTCATCTTTCATCTAAAAATTAAATGTTTTTCTGTTCGTTTGATATAAAAATTTGTAATGTGATATCAAGAAGAATTTCTGAGAAGTAAAAGTATTTATGTTGCTCAAAAATAATTTTTAATTATAAATTTACATTTTATAACCTATAATTATTTTTACCAATCTTAATTATTCATTTCCAAGATGAAATTGGCAAAGACTTTTTTTGTGATTGAGGTATATCTAAATTTCTTTAAATAAAAGTTTATTGGTCATGTAATTTAAATATTTGAAATGTTGTTTGAGGGTTCAAACAGATCTGCTTTTACATATAAGAAAATCAATGTTACATTTTCCCTTGTAAATTAGTTATTATTCAAAATATTTACTTCGTTATTTAAATTTGATTCACATTGTTTTTCAAAGCGCTTAGTGCATTGATTGATTTTATTAAACATTTCTATCCAAAGAAAAGAACTTTAATTTTAAAATAATTAAAATGAGAATTATTATCTTCGGTAATTTTTGGTTTTTATTTATGCCTCTCAAAGTTTAAACGAAATTATGCTTAATAAGCACTAGATTTCTTTTTTAAAAATTTAGAAATCGAAACAAATATTATAATTTCATCATATTATTCCAAATAACAAATTGGAGAATATTATAAATCAATTTTTGATTATATATCACCATTTTTGCTTAAAACTGGACAATAAATTATTTCAAGTGATGGTAAAATATTTTTCATTTATGAAAATTAAAATAATGTTTTTAAAAAGCAAACATTATAGCGTTAATGTCTTTTTTAAAAAAAATTAGACAGCATATTATTTATTTTTGTCTTATGCTCTTGCTTACTGAATGTTTGGTTTTAAATTTGAAGGTGGACTAATCTGAAGTTGCTTTATAAATTTTGTCGTTGGATCTTTTTATTTTTTAATTTCACTTAACGTTATGAAAAACTGGTGATGAAATTTCAATTAAAATTGAATACATTTGACTTTGAGTTTTCGTTGACTTATGAATGTTGATGGATGTCTTTTCTACAATAAGTGATAATGTGGTTGAATTTTCCTAAAATTTCATTTTCTATGTATTGTATTTGCAGTAAGGCGCAAATACAATACATTTATTTGCATTTTATTATATTTGCAGTAAGGTTATCAGAATTTCCAAAATGAACTCTTGGTAATTCGGGGGATGTAAATGTAAATAAATGTTAACGTATCGAGATCAACTTATACGTCATTCAGTTTAATTGTTACACAGACATCTGTGTAATAATAATAATCATTAAAATGTCTGCATTTGAAAATATTCATAAAAGTCAATGATTACAATTTGTTTTAGAACAATCGGGCTAAATAGGGGGATAATAAGGAAATAACTTTAATTAGTGCACATTTAAATAAACAAATTTCGACATCGTTAAGCTTAGAACCCTCTTTCTAGGTATTGATTGTTTTTATATATACCGTTAATTACATTTATGTACTGATAACCGTCCAGTAACTTAATAAAATATGCTGAATTACATTCTTTCAAAACCTACATATAAGAAATTAATAAGAAATTTTTTATTCTCTTGCGCAATTTATTGCTACAAAAGAAAATCCATAAATAATATAAATAAATAAAATTCATAAATAATATAAATAAAATCCATAAATAATATAAATAAATAAAATCCATAAATAATATAAATAAATAAAGCTTGTAAATTCATTATATGCAAATCATGAATTTAAAATATGAACATGAGTTCAAAAACTATATTTGTACAACTACATCGAATCTGTATTTTTTTATATCTCTAATGAAACCTATATTTACTTTAGTCCTTAATATAGTACTTTCTTGGATATTAGAATTTATAATAAATGCTATTAAACGTTAAGATATGTCTAACTTTCTAACGTGACGCAATTCTTTTATTTTATTCTTTGGACTGTAATTCTTTTTCTTCCATTGTGTGTATAACCACCAGAATTTTTCTCCAAAGATTTTCTCTTTATTTCTTATCAAATACTCTAGAGTAAAAATAAACGATTTTCTGTAAAGAATCGAGTAACTTGCAAAAAATCATTTGGTAATTGTTTACAATTTTTTTTCTAACCACAACTAAGATCACCAATATCGGTTTCCTAACCAAGCAACTTCCTTTTCTAAATCATATTAGTTCGTTTATATTTTTATAAGATTAGAATGAAGTGATTCTTGGCTCTGTAGAAATTTTTACTTTCATCTTTCTTTTCATTGATTTTATTGCATTATTTTTATTTTGCCTTAGTTCGTTTGTACAAATTCAGTCTACTAATTTTTGCTCTCCTTTTAATTTTTTGGGGGTGAAATATTGTTTTGTTCTTTACATGTAACCCAGGGCTATTATGACTGTAGTAAATTCACTTTTATTTTGGCAAAATGTCATACTTTGTCTAAATTGTCCTTTTGCACAAAATTATTTTGCAAAATTTTTCCTGTTTAATTCCTTTTTAAAAAATCTATTTAAAAGTTCCTTTCAGTCATATTTTAAAATAGAAATTTGGTTATAATTTATTTAGAAAAAGTGAAACCTCTTGAGACTTGGTTTATAGTATTTAAGTATTCTAAAGTTGAAGGAGCTGGATATCTAATCTCCTGCTCAATAAAATAGGAAAATACACCCTGGAAGTTTTCATACAGACGATAAATTTATAAAAATTTCCTCACTAAATAATTATAAAGAAATTTAAAACTTTATATGGGAACACTTAGAAAAATTAGATGTAATTAAAAAATTACTTCTACAAATTTTACAATTTTAATATAAACAATTAAAAGTTGTATTATTTTAATTTCCTAGTTAAAAATGATGTAATTGAAATTTTTTTAAAAAAAGTTCAGACACTCAAAGCAATCTATTTTTGCTTTTTTACAATTCTTAACAAAAAAGTTAACATTTTCCCCACTTCTATATTATTATTAATTATTTTTATGCATTAGTATTAATAGTTATAGTTTTCATGTATTATAATTAATAGTTATTGTTTTCTTAACTGTTAACTGTTTTTTAATCATTTTTATATAATTTTAATTGCTTATATTATTACTTTAAAAATCTTACAGATAATTATTTTAATTATATATTATTCTGCTAATTCTTTCCATATAAATTTTTGATATTCTTTCTAGTTATCAAATTGTAATGAAATTTTTAAAAATTATTTTTCTGCTTACCAAAATCGATCATGAAATATGCTGTCATTA
>JAOUZG010025323.1:5653592-5729261 GCA_026289955.1 Argiope argentata
TATATATATATATATATATAGTATGATAAAGTAGTATTTCAATTGTTATTTGCAACGCTAATTCTCCGTTTTGGAAGCTTAAATAAAAACACGTTAGAAACGCAAAAGCAATAACTCTGATTGGACTATGAAAGTGTTGTTTATTTCAGTCTACGCAGTAAAAGTTTCCACAAATTCATGTTTTACAAATGGAATATTTTTCAAATTAAATTACTTTCATAATTCTTTTTTTAATTCTCCGACAAAGCAACGAAAGTCTGTTATTTATTAACTCTTTACATTACAGCTATTCACTTCGATGCCTCAGAACTTAGTGGTAGAAGCATTTTTATGATCTCCGAACATGGAGTTGTTTTAGGAGTGAGGTTTATGGCGTCAACATAAATCAGCAGGAGAAAAACAAAAATTTTATTACCTGCAAGAAAATCTCAAAAATTCAGCTTTGAATAATGTGTTGCCATTGCTTTTACAAAAGCTCTCATTAAAAAAATAAATTAATGTCTACAGCAAATAAAACCTAGAAAATATCATTTGAACACGTGATTATATGAAATGAAATAAATAGGGAAATGTGATACTTTCTGTAAACAATAAATGCGTTACAAAGTTTTTTGGATCGTTTGCAATACTAAAGTGACTCATTCAATGAAACAACTAAACGGAATAAATATATAATTTAATTTGCATGAGCACGTGGTGCTTGGCCGAACAAGAAATGATGTTCTGGCAAGATACATTGAAATATGATTAGCAGATTTCATTTTAATCTTTTTTATTAAGTTGTAGAAGTAATTCAAAATATATAGATTTTCCGTATATTAGGAATTTTACTGAATTGATAACTAAAGGTATAATGTTTTTTTAAAGCTTCATTCTGTATTATTACATAATATAATTTAATTTTCAATTACTAATTCTTCAATAATGCATCATATATTGTATGGAACCAATACTTTATAATACTACGTAAATGGAAAATCGTAACCTAGTAATTTATTAGATAATAATAAACTATTGCAAAAGATTCAAAAGTGTATCAGTTTTAAAGCATTACTTTTATTTTTAGAAAACCTTATTCCTCTGATAGCTCAAAATTAATAGCTAAATTACTTTCATTATGGGAGGCATTTATTCTAAAATGTCTAAACCAAATCTAATAGAAAACCTTTTTTTCCCTTCGTAGGAATCACTAAATTCATAAATCATTCCTCTCTAAGGAAAAAAACTAATTTTCTTTTGTTTTTGTATTTTGTGGTAGAAAAAAATTAATTAATTTATAGGAAATTAATTTATCATATTAAAGATAATGTTATTTTATAATTGCGTGTTTCATTTGGTTTCGAATTTTGTACAGAGCAATTTTTCTTTTGCTAAATATTAAGTAGAATGCCACTTTTATCTCATTTATTTTTTTAATCATTTTTCAAAAACTTTTATAAATGATATTTTACAAAATTTATTAACAGATAAATGATATTTTACACCGATAAATTATAATGAAATGCTCAATTAAATATATAATTCATGATTTATTTAGCAACAAAAATTTTTGGTTAAACTCTCATTATTTGGAACTACTAGATAATATAAAATGAGGCTTAAATAAGTACCATAAATATATTCTGATGATGCATTTTCATTTACAAGCACATTATCAAGTTAAGATGTCCAAAATTAGTTTATTGTTATAAACAAGAAGGAATCATATTGCAATAAAATATTAAAATTGTGGAGATAAATAAAAAAAATTGAAATTTTGAAACATTAATATTATTCAAATATAGATAGAAAATGTAACTTCAGATTATAATTTTTAACAAGTAACAGGAAATATTTTAAAACTATTTTATAAAGTTACAATCGATTTTCGGCATACAAGTAATGGTAAGTACAAATATAAAAGGTTTAGAGTTATATATATATAAAAATATTCGGTTGCTGTTGCTTATGGCACTTTCCAATCCCGTTGACAGACCTGTCAGCCATTTAAGCGTCTCTTGTTTTTCAGTTGCGCCATCTAGGGCAAAGGGCACAATGTAGCAACACACACACGTCACAAAAACCATTTACAGGGCGGACTTCATTCATTCATGCATTTCATTCATTCATCCACAGGTAGTAAATTAGAATTCAAACAGATAACGATTAACACTGATCCAGTACTCCCAGTGGTCTTACTCTCGTCCTGGAGGATGTTGCAACTACGATATATTTATCGTGCTTCAGCCACCACACAGAAGGAGATTCTACAGCCGGCAGGTTTGAACTAGCATCCCAATGAATGCGATTCCAACGACCTATCAACCAGGCTATCCCTTCTGAAAAATGTTTCTTATGTAAAAAAGGGGCTAATACCATTTATATTTGCTAAATATCTTGCTATTAGAACACTCTTTGCGCATATTATTTTTTAGAAACATTGGGTTTTTCGTTTTTTCCATCAGGCAGATATAAATAATAATTACTATCGCATAAATTAATTCTTTTAATTCCTATGACTGCATCAAATTCAGAAAACAAGGGAAAAAAGAGGTAATTAAACGAAAAAATTTAAAAGGATTCTCAATATCTGTTACCCTTATTAATTTTAGTTGAGTCTTAAAAAAACTTTATTGATGTGGAAGACGTAAAGAAAAGAGGAATTCAATATACTTTAATTTAAAATTTAATGAAGGAAAAAAAGGATCTGCTATTTAATTATTAGAAAAACTTATTTTTTCATACACTAATTTAAGTTGATATAATTATTATAAATGGCATTTAGATACTGTGTTTGCAAATTAATGAACATATTAGAAACAATGGGGTTTTAATTTTAATGCTCCATATACATATTAATTTTAAAGATATTATATGTATAATTTTACATTCTATAGATAATTTTATTTTAATAGAAAAATATTTTTAAAATAAATCTGCAAATAAAAACACGATTTTTAAAATTACCCACAATAATGAGGATTTTGCTGATTTGTTATGTATGCCAATTGGTTACATCTATTCCTTATTTTACTAGTGTTGAAATTACTTTATTGAAAATAGAAAAGGTAAACACTCATACATTCAAAAGCAACGAATAATTTCTTAAAGAGATTTCTACACGAATCTCTTTAAATTTATTTAAATTTGAAACTTCTCTTTGTCAATATAGTGCAGAAAACTTCCATATCTAATGCTGGATCAGTCTACAAATCCCTACAAGTCCCTACAAATATTCAGAGCAAAAAATTTGTTCCTGTCTAGACTGGAACTAATTGCACACAAATTAATTATTTATAGATAACTAAAAAATATATTATGAAATTCTTATGCATATAATTAAAATAATTAAAATTGAAGCACTCAGATATACATTTGATGATTTCAAGATATCAGATATTTTAGAAATTTACTTTATTTAGATCCCGAGACACGAAAACATGTGTTGCAATAAAATTCAAATTTCAAACCAGTTTAAAATATACATACATTCAAACTGGTTTTAAATTTCCAGCATTTTTGAAAACTGATCTATATTTTGTAATATTTATTCAGGTCATTATAAAGGACTATAACCACATATTTATCTATCTTTATAAAGATGGATACGATTAATGAGTATTTGATTGCATATTTTCATAAATTCTCTTTAAAAATTTCTTCATTATCCAAGTTATGTAAAATTAATGTTAAATATTTTTAGTAAGTAAGAATAAAAATAATGTAATTAAAAGAAATAATCCCTTTAGAAATAACTGATCAATGGTGTCGAATAAAGTAATTTTCAGAATTTAATAAACGTGAATATATATTTCAAATTATATATATTGTTTGTATGTAATTTTAGGTTTGTTGAAATCCTTTCAGCTGAGCAATTGTGAAGTGATCCCGAAGAAAATATGAGTGAATAAGAAATTTATTACTACGTAGAAAAATAAGGAATAAAATTCTTTGGCTGATCTCAAAATACTAATTGTGAATTTTATAATAAAAGAAAGGCTACTGGAAATATTTGAGAAAGATAAGTAAGAAATACATTCCCTGAGAAACAATACAAGGCAATTATTGTTACCAAACTATAACATCCATCAAAATTCAAAAAAAAAAAAATCTGTGATGTTTTTATGTCTATGTGTGGATGCCAAAGTGACATTTATCAATGTAATTTGTTCATACATTGATATTTTGCATGCGGGTCCCTTTATGATAAGATATTATTGCATGAGAAAAAATTGAGTTTATGTACTTTACCACTTAGACGGCCAGGGTAGCTATGAATTCTCTTTAAATATGAGTAAAATTTTCAATTCTATTCAAAGATATTGCTGTGTTTTAAAATACAAAGATTATAGTTAGATAAATAATTAAATTTTTAGTAAAGACTATAAAACTGAGAATTTGATATCAAGATTTCAGCAGGAATTTCCTCAGGGGAGCACCTCTTAATTGAGGCGGAGATGCTTCCAGTATGGTGGTTGGATCTCGCTAGCCTGGAAGGTACACTAATAGATGGGGTTTGGACTTTTCCCATCGATGACAGGAAGTACTTCCTACGGTTAGGGTTGTACCGTGTCCGGTGATGGTCATTAAGATTCAACCTCAGTTCTTGCCAGTAATGCTGTAATGTCCGGTCATTCAGTTTAATGGTTAATCTTCGTGTTGGGTTGGAGTGTCTGTCTATGACTTTCAACAGAAATAATCGCATATACAACTTACAGATTTATATTTAATAAGAGATGATAGTTTGAAAAAATATATATATACTTTTTACAATTTCCTTTTGAGTTTTATTCTTCAGCACTGTAATATTATTTTTAATTATCGGTAAAGCTCGATTTCACATTCCTGTGTAAAATTACAGAACTATAGAGAGGCTAATAAGATCATCTGAAAGGAACAAAGAATGTATGTAAATTTTTATTGTATAAGAAATTCAAGAAATCCAAGTTCGTAATAAACTGAATGAGATTTGTAGAGTTATCTTATAAATTGTATGCCACTCAATTATTTCGTCTTTTTTTATCAGAGTAATACATTCTTTCTGGATAATGCATGACATTTTTAAAAAAATCAATTTTTTAAAAAATATTTTACTTACATAGACAGCAGAGCATTATTTCTACGGCTATCAAGGTACTGAAATAAAGTGAATTAGAAATATATTTATTATATTACTTGTTTGATGTGTGTTTTTAAGGCGTTTCAAATTTTCAAGAATTAAATAAAAAATGCAATTCAAAAAATCTATTCTGCATCGTTTACTTTCCTCGTACGATCTTTTTTATTCTTTTAGCTCCCAGAATATGAGTCTGAATTTTGCAACGAAGCATTTATTTCATACTTTCTGATTTCAGTTGGTCAATATTTTGTCATCGTGTCTGTGTTTCATATATAATGTATTTTCCATAAAAGAGAAGTAGAATTAAAATTATATTTCAAATTAAATATTGTCTTCCAAATCTCTCCACGCTTTAATTCTATGAGACCGTGCACTACTTGAACCGTTCCCTTCAAATATAAAACAGATTTACCTGATTTCGTCCTCGTAAGAGAATTTTAATGATAAAAGATATTTTTCTATATTTTATACATATTATCTTTCTACAGGTCCAATATACAACGGTAAATCCATCCTTAACAAAGATTGATGAACCGTTTTTTCGACACATTCTATTGGAAATAAGCAAACAAAACATTGCTTTCATACTTTTTGATTTTAGTCTTTCAACATTTTGTCATCGTGTCTGTGTTTCATATACAATGTATTTTCCATAAGAGAGAAGTGGGATTAAGTTGATATTTCAAATTAAATATTGCCTTCCAAATCCCTCCACACCTTCATTCTATGAGCCTGTAACCGACTTGAACCGTTTCATTCCAATATAATACAGTGACGTGATTTCATACTCGTAAGAGAATTTTGATGATAAAATGTATTTCTCTACTTTTTATACACATTATCTCTCTAGGCGTCCAGTTCCAAACGGAAAATCAATCCCTAACAATGATTGATGCACTGTTTCTTCTAGACATTCTATCAGAAAGAAGAAAAAAAAGAGATCACTTCCGAAAGTATATAAGAAGGTAAAACATTGTTTATTAGTAAAAAAAATTCAAATCCAATGAAAGTCTGCAATTTGTTTAATATTGTTGTTTTCAATCGGTACTTTTTTATACATAATTTGATTAAAATTCTTGATTTATTTAGCAGAAATATTGAATGATCTTTTTTCCTATTTATTTATTTACCTTTACTGGTAATCATTCAGCTATTTTTGTTTGAAATAATTAAGAGCAGATTTTTTCTGATGATCAATTTATATATTAATAATTTTTCTTTTTAGTTTGCTAGACTTCTTTATCTAATAAACAAGGTTAGTTAAATATT
Source organism: Argiope argentata (assembly GCA_026289955.1). Lineage (NCBI taxonomy): Eukaryota > Metazoa > Arthropoda > Arachnida > Araneae > Araneidae > Argiope > Argiope argentata. The sequence goes on from JAOUZG010025323.1 coordinate 5,659,960, forward strand.
CGTCCATTTTTTTCCAATTTTCAATTTGCTCTCATCTTTTCACGTTATGAGCATTTTAAATAAACCTAATAGCCGTTATATTCTGAATAAAACTAGTAATTAATGTTAAACATACCGAAAGGCAGGAATACGTTTCGTATTTAATTTCCATTAAAAATAATAACAACTTGAAAAATGATAAATTAAAAACTAGTGGTTAAGTGTATATATGGGAAAGAGAAGAATAAATAATATCGTAATAGGTTCATTTTTATTTAGGTACAGAATCAATATTATTATTTTGTAAAACCTTTACTTAGAATGTAAAACTAATTTTTTTTCAGAAAATAGTTTGTCTTATTAGAATTCCACAGATATATCTAAAAAATGATACATATATTTTATTTATATCTAAATGGTATGAAACTTAGCTATATACGACAATATTTTTTCAAGCAAAAATCGTCAAAATATAGTTTTTTGCTAATTATGCATTCTTTAAAAACAAAGTAAAGAGCATATAGTTAAATTGAAAGGTATATAGTTAAAATCTGTTTCTGAGTAACGAAGCACTGAAAATCTTATTGATATTCTTATAAAAACTGGCATAATATTTAAAACAAAAAAATTTCCTTCACTGTGGTTCAAAAGATATCATTCAACTGAAAATAAAATAGTTAAAAAGCTTCATTTTATGTCAAAAAGTTCTCAGCAATTAAAACAGTTATTTTACGATTATATTTGGATAAACTTTTACGCATTTTACTCGAAATTCTATTTTAAAAAACAGGAGGAAAAAAATTACTACTCGTAATGAGTTTAAAATGTTTCATCCTTATTGATAAATAAATTACTTTTGAATAAAAATTTTAAAGAATATTTTAATTTCTGGAACAAAATATTGCAGAATGAGGATATTTAAAGTCTAATCATGTTTTTTTTTTTTTCGTAACACTAAATATATTTAAAATCGAAGGAACACACATGAGTTGATATTTAACACTTAACAACAAATAATTTTTTTATGAAACTGTAAATAACCATCTCAAAGTATTCTCTTATTATTGAAAATTATTGGTACTTACTTATCAGACAATTCAACTTTATAGCAAAATTTGAAGTCGTCGCCATTGAGTTGCTAAACCGCCAATTATGGCAACCCGGAAATCGTGTATTCCGTTGATATTTATCGCCAAATTTAAATCCGTCACCAATTAGTTACTAAACCATTTTCGATCATTGGCGAAGATAGTTTAATACGTCAGTGTCAAATTATTCTAGTATCTGTTGATGCCACAACTGATATATTTCTCCAAAAAAAGAAGCGATTTCTTTTTGATTTTATGAAAAAAAATTATCCAATTTTAGAAATCAATGGAATTCCTAATTTACCTGGACTCATGGAATTGAATATATAGCTTTTATCACACATTTTTTTTAAAAAAAAAATCTTGTTATTTTAAAGATAATTCGCTCAAAAATGGTTTCTTAATATTTAAAGAACTTTTATTTTCATATTGTTTTTCAAAATTAAATTAGAAAGCACATTTAATTTTGCAAAAACTTTTCAAAATTTACACATAAATTTAATATTCACTTTTTTTAAACATAAAACATAAAAAATATATGAATTGCAACAATGCAATTTTTGCTTATTAGAATGATTAGTTTTAATCAAAATACCTGAATTAAAATAAAATGCACGTGTTTCAAGATATGTTTATATTTTAAGTGCCATTTAAGTTAATATTTAACAAACGAAATAAAAAGATTCGTGATTTAAATTATTTCTTGGTATTTGAGGAAAACGCACTTCTTTTTAAGTTCCTTCAATCTATGTATCAAAGTATTAGAATGGTCCCTTTGTGAACATAAGCATTAAAGTACAGGGAAGATAGTGAAATATATTTTTCCACAGTCTCAAACTATCAATAAAACTTAAATATTTTAGTGCGTTATCTTTTTTTTTAATTATGCACTTTAAATTTCCAAAACATTAAGCTTTGAAACGGGTTATCTCCACACAGCTTTTTGATTTATTGTTTATACTTCATTAGGAATAAATCATACATGGAATTTCAGACTGACTTTCTACTCATAAATTAAAGTAAGAAATTCAGTACCATAAATAAAATATATAAAACCTGAAAGGGACATAAACATGTATAACTCTTATATCTGTTTATGAAACTAACCGTATTAAGCTCTACGAATAAAGCATGTTTTTTTAAAATGAATATTAAAAATTGAAATCTGTTATGCATATTTCAATGTATCATGTCAAAGCATAATTTTTTGAATGACCAATCATTGAAAGCGTTTTACTTAATTAAACAATTTAATCTACTTTTAAAAAGATTGTTTTAAGTTTTGAAGAAAACTTCTCAACAAAAAGTGGCAGATTTTTCAAACATATGGATTAATCAAACAATGAAAACTATTTTTTTAAAAAAAATATTTTTATTCTAGATTGAAGAAAGTATTCATAAAGTTAAAAAAAAAAACCTTGAAAAAATCATTTCAACAAAAAATGGAAAATTGGAGATTAAAAAGTTCTTTATTTTGAAACTGCAGCCGTTTACCAATATTTTTGAGTCTTCTAACATCATTTTTGAGAAAGTTGAAATTTTAAATTTCTATTCCTTGCCCACGCATTTTTGTTGACGCCAAAAATCTCATCCCATTGAACCCACATTGAAGCATCAAGTGCAAGTTAATTTATCGTGCAAGTTAAATAATATATTTATTTATTTTAATTGTTTGATTGAATTAGTACCTTTAATATTGCAAACGATTAATCACATTTTCTATTTATTTCGTTTCACATAGTCACTTGCTCAAAACGACATTTTTCTAGGTTTTATTTGCTGTAGTCATTAACTATTTTTTTTAATCAGAGCTTATTAAATTAATCAGAGTGTTATTAATTAAGCATTTTATTATTAATCAGAGAGTTATTAAAAGCTAAATTTTTGAGACTGTCGTGCAGAAAATAAAATCTCACTTCATTGGTCACGCATTTTAGTTGACACCAAAAAACTCATCTCAAAAATAACGTTATGTTCTGACATGAAATAATGTATTAATAGTACGCCTAGATTGAAAATAACCTGATATATTTAAACTCAATGAAATATTTAGGAAAAGTGGAGAAAAAAATCGGCAAAATTTTTAATGTGATATGTAAATGATGAGTAATTTTATTTTTTTCTTTCTATAGGCTACAAATGAATTTTATAAATATCGCATTCGAAAATCGAATTGCTAGTTTATTACATTATAAAATAAATTTAATTAATACTAATTTCATTTGAGAAGTATATTTACTTTTATCAGAAATTTAATTTAAAATTAGGAGGAATTTTACTAATATATTTATTATAAAATGTATTTGTTATTTATAAAATTCGACATAATAAGATTATATATAATTTCTAACGATACGATTTAAAAAATGAAATGGTTAAATATATTTCCATATTTTGAGAATAATCCCATTTATTCAGGCTGAGAGAATTTAAACAAGCATTTTCGGTCACTAAAAATAATAATTTTTTAATTAAATGCTAAGAAATATGCCATTTTATTATGGATAATATCAATAAAGTATTTTATATTTGATTATGGTTTTAAAATCTGTTGTACTTCAGGTTAAAATACTGGTCCCATAACCCCTCTGTTATCTTGACAGAGTTTTATTAACCTGAAATGTAGCAAAGCTTGACGGTGGGATTATTATTGAGAAAGTAAAATGAAGAAAGCAGTGTCCATAACGATTATATTTACTATGGTAAAAGCTCCACAAGCTCATGCTTTGAGCAAGAAATAATAAGTTGAATAAAAATATAGTTCAAGGAAATCGACATCTCCATATCTTGGGTGAATAAACTACAACCAGATCCGAACCCAATCTTCTAGATAACTCGGCGATGCATCTAATGTACACTAATAAGCAAATCAACCGCATTGTCTGATATCACCATCTCTCAAAGACTCGTCCATCGATCTCTCGAATGCAATTGACTGGATGGAAGCAGAAGTAGTACCGGCGACGAAGATCTTGAATTCACCCATATATATACGAGTCGGGTTTCGACGAATGAATATAATGGGCATTGCCAACAGCAAAGAACTAAACTTTACCAGCGTGGTTCGAATCCGCTTTACTTTGAGATTATGGGTTGGAAGTGGAAAAACAACACAAGGACATATAAATAAATGTCTAACAAAATTTTTCTCTGAAAGTAGTATTTTTTCTTAATTGCAGATATTACTTGATTTTCTGTAAAAATCCGATAAATTGCTAATATTTTTTAAAAAATAAAGGTTGTTTACGCTCACTTCGCCGCCCGCCAACCTTTCCTGAGTTTGGCGACAGTTGACCGCTAACCTACACCTTCCATGGCGACATTAGCGGATCTTTCCCGTAGTCATGGTGACGGAAAGGGGAAACCCATCAGTTCAGACTACGCTAAATATCGTAATGTAAATTGGTCAACGGGCATTTAGCAAAACTAATCTTTAGTAGTTGTATTTATCCTTCTTTTTGTTTTTTCTGTTATTTTCTGTTTTTCTTAAATGTTTATCAAATTGAATTTTTTAAAGTATTATATTATAGTTAGAGCAAACGATTTTTATTTTAATTAAAACATTATTAAAAGTTATAGGCAAACGATTTTATTTAATTAAAACATTATTAAAAGCTATAGGCAAACGATTTTTATTATTGTTCTAAACATATTTAATTTGTACTTATTCCATCTATCTTCTATTAAGCAAGGTTGTGGTTAAATATTATTATATTTATATAATTTAATTTGTACTTTGCATTACCTCCTATTAAACGAGGTTGCTATTTAAATATTATTATTCTTTAATAATTTAATTTGTATATTTGTTAATTTTTATAATAAACTGTTTAAAAAACTACAGTCCACTACTCTATTTACTGAGCTACAGACAAAGGTAGTAGTTAATCAATATGAATAAATTAATCTCAACTTCATATCCATAAATTAAAACCCTAACCAATATCAATGTATTAAAATTATGTGAGCGATTGTCAATATATTACCTGCAAAAAGGGACCGTCGATACTTAACTGAATAAAGTATTATTATATTCAATATATGGTTTTAAATCGTTTCTCTAAAGGTGATATTTTTTAATAGCAGATATTACCTGATTTTTTTTCAAAAGTCCTATAAATTGCTACTATTTTTTTAAACAGTAAAGGGTAGCAGGGTTTTTGTAACAGTAAAGGGAGTTTTAAACAGTTAACCAATATCAATAAATCAATCACAAACAGATAGTTATAAATTAAATCACTAACGATATCAATGAATTAAAATTGTGTGAGTGATTGTCAATATATTATCTGTAAAAAGCGATCGTCAATATATATCAGAATAAAGTATTATATCTTTAATATATGATTTTAGAATGTTTCTCTGAAGATGATAGTTTTTCTTAATGGCAGATATTACTTGATTTTTTTTTCAAAAATCCTATAAATTGCTACCATTTTTTAACAGTAAAGGGAGTAGTTAACCAATATCAATAAATTAATCTCAAACTTATATCCATAAATTAATTCCCAAACCAATATCAATGAATTAAAATTGTGTGTGCAATTGACAATTTATTACCTGAACCACCTTAAGCTAAGGTAGTTTTTTTCAATGCTGTAACTAATCTAATAGAACTGAAAGTATAGTACGAATTTTTCACCTCCTTCAAATATTAATAGATTAGAAAAAAATCCGAAGTGTTATTAGATATCTCATCATGAAATTTTACTATTAGAGTGACAATAATGTTCATGTCATTTCATATGACGGAACTAACCTTTTGCACTGATGAATCTCACTAAAAATGTCGCTTGTGACATCTTTCCTCTTCCTACCTGCTGTAGTGAACGTTGATAACAAATCAACATTTTATGTGTGCTGAAAAGTTACCATTATTTTATATGTGTCGTTAACAATTCACTTCACTTTTTCGGCCAAAAAAATCGATGTATTTGTGAGTGCCAGATGTTTATAAGAATCCGTAAATAACGGCTTATAAAAACACCAAACTAAATAATATCTGTTTTAAGTCTCTTACTTACCAATCTTCATAACTCTCAGTCACATTATAGTAAAAATAGATGGATTCTTTTGCTTCTTTATGAGGAACTAATATGAAAAGAATCTTTGCACTCTCCACTGCTTATTAGGAGAAACCAGTCTTAGAAATTATATAGAAATAGAAAAATAAAGACCAGATCAGAAATAATACAAAGTGAAAAAAACCCGTACCCAATTATAACTTAGCAGTAGTTTCTTTTTATAAATAAAATTTTAGTAGTTTACAGTGGAGACGAATAACCTAAGACTGCATTAAATTATAATCAAATAAGAAGGTTATGAAGAGTACTTTAAGATATTAAAAGTACTGCAATTACAAGTTTTATTATCAATAAAGAGGAATAAAATAAATTTAAAATTTTATGTAAGAATAATTTTCTATGAAAATATGCATTCTAATTTCCTTATGACAAATAACTATCTTTCATGCATTTTTATGCAGAAAAAATACTTATTTAATATTTTTAAAGAATTTTAATATTTAATTCAAATGCTTTTAAACGAATCAAAGAATTTATATGAAGTATAAATTGTATCTAATAATGTGACAAATAATTTAATTAATTCAATAATGTAGCAATGCAATTTTTTAAAAATATACTTATGTTTATTGCATTAGAAAAGTGAAATATGTTTCGTTATTTTTTTCGTGTATTTGTTTGTAATTTGTAAATGTTTCTAACAAAATAAACAATAAATGTGCATAATATAGACGTATTCCAGTTGAAGTTTAATATTTTTTTCAAAAATAAAATGATAAACTGTGGTTGTTATTCATCAATACCTTAATATGTTAATCAATCATTCTTAATACGACTACTATTACTTTTATTAATTACTTTAAATACAATAGAAACAGTTATTAGGTTAATAAAATTATAAAGATTTCGAATAATTGTTTGAAAATGATTGGAACACCATAAATAAAAGTTTTATAGTTACTTTCATTATACTTGAATATTAGAAAAATTCAATTTACAAGAAATGTTCTAAATTTTAAGTATTTCCTTCCATAAATAACCTTTAAATATATCACTATATTACCACCCGTATGTCTTTATTTGACAAAATAATAAACATAAAAAATTAATACCTGTGTGCATTAAATATGACTGCTTAGCAGACAAATTTAACTTTTATTCCAATAGATGGTGTGTCGCCATCTTGTGACAAAAAATGTAAACTCAAAGTACCAACGATTTTCACTTAGATTGCATACACTAAACGTTTATATTAGAATCAGATTAATATTTTCTTTTTTGCAATTGCATAGAAACTAAAATATAAAGATATTTTTTTCACATATTATGAATATTTCGGGGAATTAAGTGAATAAATATTTCCAGTCTCACATTGAATTTTTAATATTTTTAAAAAATGAAATAAAATAATTTTATAGTAATTTTCCTTTTAATATATAAAAATGATTAAATCAAGACATATATATAAAGATCAGTGAATTATGAAATAATAAAGAATATGATAAATACTCTATTATTTTATTATATATCTGAAAAAGTTGAAAATTTTTTATTGTAAGGTATTTTAGTGAGTGGATAAAATAAGTAGTACTTTAAATACTTGCCAGCATATTTTGCTAATTTTTTAATGCTAAAATGATCGGCAGTTAAAAAAAGAAGAAAAAACTTGCTGATAATGATTTTAGGCATATTTGTACTAAAATCAAAGACTAATTAAGAAAGAAAAAATAAAATAAGATAAAAATATTAGACAATTCTGAAATTATCCATTTGAAAAATAACATTACTTCAGTTTAGTAAAGCCTTTAACCTTTAAAGTTGTTTTTAGCTTAAATAAGACATACAAAAGTTAAAAAAAGGGCAAATATATGAATATATATAGCATATATATAGACAGTGATAAATAGGCAGGAATTGAGTTACTAGAAACATTTTAAATTCCTCAGTATATTTTGGAAAATCAGCAATAAGGCAAATTATTTGATTTTTTTTCAGTTTAAAATAAATTGTGAAAACCCTTTTGTCCTCAAAATATGCTAGAGTACATGGAAAAAAAACTATAATTATCGTATATATTTGGTATTAGAGCACTCGAATAATATATTTTTATTTTTCATTCATTAATTCTCTTTCTACGGCTATTTTTTTCCTGGTGTTTTTAAATTTAGGAAGTTTCTTTTAGTATAAGAAAGTTACTCAAGAATTCCTAATTTTTTATCAAATGTACAGTCCTCAAAAACAACCCTATTAGACTCTAATATGCAAGCATTTATAGTGACATTTTCACAAAACCGGTGTTAATAGAAATGGTGTAAATGAAAGAGGCTATTTAGATAAAGCTTCTAAATTAGTATTTGAAACTTTCCTCTTTATGAATACCGTGATTTTATAATAAATTGATCTAATTTATCTTTTTTTATGCCCATAAAATTTCGTTCCAAAACTTAATAAATTCTTGAGAAATAATTAATTTTATTCCTCCGAAACTTCACTTGAAAACAGCTAATTCATTATGGATGATATATTAAGTAAATCTCAGATTACTAAAAGGAAAGAAATCATTTCTTTCATTTTTTTTCACTGTGATTTCATATTATTGAAAAATGACTCAAAATGCTTTCGAGCGAAAATTCATTTTCAAATTCCAATTTATGGATTTTTATTGGAAATTAAAGTATTTAATTACTTTTAAACTTTTTAATACAATTTAATTAATAACTTTTTAAATTTACCTCTACAGCTGTTCTATCCCAAGGAAATACAATAACATCCAAAGGCTTTTACTCAGAATAAAATTCATTGGTCTAGATGTTTGTAAGTTAAATTTCATTGGTAAAGGACTAATTCAACTAATGGCATTTTAAGCCCATGGATTCACCAGGCTTAAAAGGAGAATCAAATACGCCTATCAGATAAGAAGTTCATTTAATTGAAAAGTACTTTATAATTGTAATAAACTCATTACACGGTTGTTTTAAACAAATTCCAACTACATATTAATCAGAGACTAGAATCGGTGCGTTTGGGGTTTGAAACTACAGATATAAAGATTAGTTAAAAAGAGAAAAGTCAGTTGATATCATCTGATTGAAAAAGCTTCATGCTCGCGACATTTATGGAGACGAAACAATTAATCTCCAGAATGAATCGGTTTTTTTTTCATTTTATTTCGATTATCACTTATTACTATTTTTTTCGTTTTTACAGATTTAAATTGCTTAAAAACCTGAAGTATATTTAAAATAAGAATAAATCATTAAAAAAATGCCTTGACTATTTCGTCATAAAATCACGCAAATAGTAAAGGCATATTTAATAATTAAATTTATTAAAATTTAGTATATTTGAAGTTTATTGTAGATTATAAATGTCTCTTTCAATTAAAAGAAAGTAAACATGGCATTAATCTTACTTTAATATCACAATATGTAATATAAATCTTTCCCGAATATCACTCTATGCAATATATATATATTACTTTAATATTATAATATGTAATGTATATATTACATTAATTTATTTCAGTAAAAATGTCTGGAATCATAAAGGTCCATTTGCAGATTTAGAAATCAAAATAACACATTTGATAAAAGATTCAGCAGGAGGACCTTAAAATAAAATCAGTTCAAAGGAAAATAATTTTTTCTCTGCGCCGCCTGAATAGTGGGAGGAGTAAAAAAAATATTCCATTAGAAGTTTTTCCAACTTTCAAAATGGTTCTAGAATATCTTTTAATGGACCAGTTACTCAAAGATTCTTTTTTATGAATTATTTCTAGAATAAAATGCATATTTATAAACCCTTCCTAGAGAAAGTAAAGTAAGAGGTATATGTTTTTTTTTCTTTGAGAAAGTTTCTCCGAAATATGATTTTCCTTTCATTTTTAATTTTTTTCTTTAAGGGGAAAGATATACCAAACTTTTTTTATTCATTTTTTAATACGAAAAACGTAATTAAATTTCATTTCATCATGATGGAAACAGAGTTTTAATTTTTTAGATCTCATTGTTTTTCTAAGTATTTAAAAAATTGTTCTGACAAACTTTGAAATTTTGTGAATAATATTTGGTTTTTGAATTCGAATAGAAAAGCGGAAGGAATGCTCTTTTAATAATTTATTTTCAAAATTGTTCTGTATCAGAAAATTATATTAGAAATTTGTTTATGAATGTGAATTTATTGATGACTTCTTGGACCACTCGTTTTTACATCGCTAAAAACAGAATTTTCTTCTGAAATTTCGAATTGTTCAAACCATTGTATTGCGCTTTTATCAAAATCTGGATGACGTGACTGATTTTTTTTCCTGGAGGTCCTGTTTTAGTGTTATTCATTTCTTTTTAAACAACAAAATATTATTTTAGACAAAAAACGAATTAAAAGACAAAATACGTAGATATTACATACTGCGTTTTTATTTTTTCAACCCCAATTTTAGAATACATTCTGAAATCAATAACTACGTAAATAAAAACAAAACATTTGAAAAAGAATAACTCTATTATACGCACGGGTTCATACTTTGACTTGGGCCAATATACTGCTAAAAGAACTTGAGAAGAGGATTCAGTTCAAGGACAACAAATAACCACATGACAATCAGAGCTAATGAACAACGAGGAGTTATTTTTATTCTCGTTTCCGGGTTACAGTTAAAAACCCAAGAAAAGCACAAAGAAATTAAGTTTCTGACAATAAACAACAAAGTAAAAATTTTATATTTCTTGTAATTTATATTTATAGTAGAGTTTTTATAGTAAAAATTATAATTAATCTCTCCGAAATTTAGCTGTGCTAACTAATAAACTGCTGAGGTAACTAAATAAACAGAGATACAAAATATTTGTTTGGAGAGGCGAAATGTAATAACGCAAGATCTATAATTATTTTTGAATAAATGACATTTTAAAATATGCTAAGATTTAGGTTTAACATATTATGGTTGTCATATTTTTTAAAGAGATGTAAATAATATATGTCAGAATTGTTATTTCAGGTATTGCTGTGTGCATTTATTTCGCTTCATGTTATTTTTTTTTTTCAATTCCTACTATTAGTTCATACTCACCTATATATATATATATATATATATATATATATATATATATATATATATATATATATATATATATATATATATATATATATATATATATATATATATATATATATATCGTTAATAAAATATTATAATAATTTATTTCATCCACTCAAGTTCAAATAAATTTTTTAAACTTGTAGTCGATGACAAATGATGTTAAAATATTTTTTTTCAAATATTAATTAATTATTTTTATTAATTAAATAAAAACTAATATTATCGCCAGAAATCTTCATTTCCCCACCAAATAAGTAACGAATTCCGTTTGTTCTTTCCCCACGCCAATGTGTTAGGCTTAATACGTTTTCGGCCAAATATTTCAAACGATTCTGTTTATTTTCTTAGTGTTTGATGCATTTAAAATTAAATATTGTTAATTAATTGATTTTTCCGATTCATTTTGAAGTATTTTCGAATTAAAATAGTACAGATTAAAGAGAATTAAAAAAATTCTCATCTGTATTGCGTTACCCCAAATGACGTTGAAAATTGACTCATTTTGCAATATCTCAATAGGCAGTGATTTCTCAAGTCCCGTTGGAAATTCAACGCTAGTATAATTTTTTGATCAATTATTTATAGTAAGTGTGATTATTAAGTCGAGATAGCCAGGATGGTAGAGTTGGATTCGCATCCCTTGGGCTGGGAGTTCGAACCCGCCAGTCGAGGATTGTGTGTATGGTGGAAGCTAAATTATTCGGGGTCACAATATTCTGCATGTCATAAGTATTACCACTGGGGGTATTAGATAAGTGGTGTTCGCTCTCTATTCCAAATCTAAATTAATATCTATGGCTGAATGAAGGCCGCTCAATAAAAAAAAGGTGTGTGACGTGTGTGAGCTATCATTCAGACTCCTGCCTTCTAGGGTTCAGAGGACCATACTATCAGGGTTACTAGAACCTCTCCTTCAGTTGTAACACAGAAAATGAGAACAACAACAAAAATCGTAATTATTTAATAAAAAGAAACTAAATAAAAATTTTCTTTGTTGACCACAGTAGAAATTGATTTAACTTTTTTATATTGTTTGTTTTGGTATCAAATGCTTGAATCTAATAGAATTTGAATACATTTTATATCCTACATCTGTCTTAGGTAGATACTAGAACAAATAGAGTAGTTTGAAATGTATTTGAGGCGAAATCTTTTCAAATAATAATTTAACTACCCCCCAAAAATGAATTTTTATAAAAACATTTTAAATATTTCATGGATTTTCCAAAAAGTTAAATTTAAATGTTAAACGATTCTGTCATTTAATCCAAGGTGCAATATTTAATCTAAGAGTATAAATAAAAATGATTGATTCTAAGATTTTATTATTTATTTTTATTAGTTGGAAAAATAATATAAATACTTTCTAAAACAATTTATTCAAGAAATCTTTACAACCATCATTTCTATAAGCATTGCTCATTCTAATAAAGAAAATCAGAATTTATATTTAAATTACTTATTTTTTATATCCACTGTACATCCAAATCAAATTTACATAATGACTGAAAGATTATATAAGTAGTTATATAGTTATTCAAACTCAATTTAACGGAAATTATTGCTTTCATTTATTTAAATAAAGTAAAAAAATACGTATTTATGTCCTTATAAAAGAATTCATTTAGCTTTTAATAGAACTGCATTTGAATTAATCAAATCATTCAAAATAATTAATTTCACACATTTTTATGCATAATGTTATAAAACTAGAGGTAACTTTTTATGGAAATGCTGGATTATAACTAAATGATCATAATTCGCTTCAAAATGTTATAAACTTCATCTCAGAAGTACTGAAACGTACTCCCAAGAAGTCTCTGATTTTTTTATTTTTTTATTTTGTGATTGTTAGAGTAATTTAGAACTTCTTCGAACCTCTAAGTTATACGCAGAAAAAAAAAGGTTGAATTCATAAATAAACCATCTTGTTGATATGGAAGCTAAAAGGTAGATAGAACTGAATTTCCATGTCACCATAATTTCTTTTCTTTTCAAGATGTAAAGACAATTCAAGTCAAATTAATTATTGCCTCATTATAATAAAAAGATTTTCAGTAAAACAGATTGTTAATTCTAATGACTTTGAAATTAAAAGCAGAATGTTATATTTCCATGTCTTCTATTCAATTGTTCTTGCTTCTAAACTTGTGACTCTCCAATGACAAGATCGTATTGTTTGTAATTTCTTTTAATGTTTTTCATTTTCTTAACATAAATTCTTTGAAAAATTACAAATTTAATTAGAGAATGGAAGAAATTTTAATAGTACGTATGTTGTTGTTATTATTAGTAGCACTTGCCATGGACAAGCTTCACCATGTTTTGAAGTAGCGCCAACTAGAGCAAATAGTACGACTTAGTTACACACTCATAGACACTCATCGCAGTCGCTTTCACAGCCCTTTTTTATAGGGGGAAGGGCATATTCATACATCTTACAGATAGAACACAGAAGAACAACGATACCAGAACCAGGATTCGAACCTGGACTTCCAACTATCTGGGAATGTTCTATCTGGGACTTCCAACTATCTCTATGCCTGGATGCCGGCAATTGTAAGAATAAAGTCATAAAAAACACCAAATAAGATAGAGACTGCAGCAGCTCTCTGTAAGCTATTTTTATCTACCGTAAGTCTTTTTGATATAAAAACTCCTTGATGTATACATGCAAAGTAAAATAAAAATATCTGTTAAGAAACGTGAAGGACAAAACATACACTTTTTATTCGGTATTTTTCGAAATGAAACACTGAAATTTTTCTGCCAATTATTTCTTCAATCTTGCGACGGGGCAAATGAAGAAGAGTTTTGCATAATATTAATCGAAAAGATGTGTCAAAAGCTTAGATTAAAAAGCAGTCGTAAGCAGATAGTAAAAATAATTTTTTGACTTCCAACTTTTAAATACTTACAGTTACCAAAAATTTTGTCTTATTCCTGTTGTTTCATAGTGTACAATATTATAATGTTTTTATATAGCGTATTCTGTAATTCATCTAATTGCAATCGGCTTTCTAATTTCAATTTAAAATGATCTGTGAAAAAATGGAGAAAATTCTTTGGAATTGGATAGACAATTTCAGAAATCCTTAGACATTTTCCATATGTCTACAACATATTATATCCGATATCAAAATTGCTGAGATAATCGTTTTTATAAATTAAAGAAATTGAATTCCGGGCTTTTAGTGTAACGTATATGTTTTGCCATTTTCTAACCTATTATCACGAGTCATCATGATTCCGGTATTTTGATATCTTGCATTTGTTGTAAAATTTAAATATGCTATAATTTTTTTTTACCACAACCATTAAATAATATATATAAAAACTAATTTATTCAATTGCTTAACAAAGTTATATATTTAAAATGAATGGAAAATGCTGTTTTTACTTATGGCATATGCCATGGACAAGCCCCCCCCCCGCTGATACAACAGCAGATTATACCCGAAAGGAGCGTCTCTTGTTTTTGAAGTAGCGCCAACTAAGGCCATTAGTACGACTTAGCTACACACTCACCACATTCGCTTGCACAACCCCCTTTTACAGGAGGGCACAGTCATGTATCTCACAGATAGAACACTGAAGAACAACCATGCCCAAACCTGGGACTACCAGAATACGTAGAAGACGCGCTACCTCTGTGCCAGGTAGCCAGCTGAATGGAAAATTGAGAAATATATCATGGTTTAGTAGATATTACCAGCAAATTGTATTATTCATTTAACATTAGAAACGCCATATACATTAGAAATGCCAAAATGTTAAAACGTTTGAAAATTTTATCAAACGTTTACGAAAAAAAATGTTTTGAGACTATTTCCATGATTATCAATCGATTAAATGAAAAAGAAAATCACAGACTTAATCTAAAATTTTGAGCTTGATTTAAACACTATGTTAATTTGCCAACTTAAACAATATCTAAAGACAAAAATTGCAGTTTTGAATTATTACCTTCGACACGATTTTGTGAAGATGCGTTAAAAAACTGCAAAGTGTCAGAGATCTACCTTAACTTTTATTGGCCACTGTACTAACTTTGATAGCTGTCCATTATACGTTCTGTTATGTGCAGCATCAACATATAAGCAGATTTATCATTAGTATTAGCTAGACATCTTTGATAATCATCTGGTTGACAAGCGATAAGGGTTAATTCCTTATCCTATCCTATTCAATATCCCTTATCGAATCCTATTCAAATAGGTTAAATGTAATGTCATACCCTTGATTCTGCCAAACTGCCAAACATTACAATCATCGCCAAATTTTAATCCTTCGCCAATGATTTACTGAACCGTTAGCACCGTTGGAATCAACGGTGTAGTGCGTAAGTACATGAAACAAAGAAAATGATTCAAAATTCATGCAAACAATGTAGTATATTTTTGTATATTTAAATTAAAATATTTTTTCAATTTCGCACAAAGTTATACAATTATTAAATTATTAATATTAAACCTTCTATTTTATAGTTTACAAAACGGAGTAAGATTTAATTTTCTACAGTGATATTTTTAGAAGTTATAGGGAAAAAACGACAAAATTCAGCTCAATGTTTCATTTTCAAAAATAATTCTAATTAAAATTTCTATCAAATTGCTCCAAATTACACACTCTCACTCTCCGAAGCATAAATGTCTCAAATATGGTAGATGTCAGTCTAACTAAAGAAATTCAGTAAAGCTATAGTGAAAATTAAGTGAATATTAGTTCGAGAGCAGAATTTTTCTACATCTGAAAAAAATAATAATGCATTTAGATTTACGTTGAATCAGTAGTCAATTAAAGTGAATAAGAAGAAAGGAAGAAAAGAAATGCAACATTACTACTTTATGGAAAATAATATTTTTTGTAAGTCTTCCAATTTTTTTAACTCGGTAAAATGTAGCTTCTAGGCATTATGTAAAGTGAGTGATGTGATAGTAATGCTATATCTTGACATGAAAATTTCTACTGTTTCGAATGATTGTACTATTTTGTCCTAATGTTTACAGAGAGGTTTAAACAAAAAAAATATTTTAGAATGAAACTGATTTGTTTCTAGACTACACTGTAAAATATTTCTTAAATTCTTTGACATAGTTGATTAGTGGTGATTTATTTAAGAAGAAATTGTTTCCTGGATATGTCTAGAATATTTTTTGTACAATGTAAAGTAAAATAATCATAGTAATCATTTTTCCAGTTAGGGTTAAAAAAATTATTATTCTACAATTATTATTAAATTAAAATTAGTATTATAAAATCTAATTATTATTAAAAATAAATAATCTGGTTATTTCAGAATTTAACATAATAATCAACAAAAATCATCAGTAATTGATGAGTTAGTAATCTTCATGGTGCTTATTTGGAAAAAGGAAATAATATTTACACAAGAAAATGCTCAAATTTAGAATTGAAGGTACACTATCTCTTTTAGCATTTTCCTGCCTTGATAGATCTCTTTAGAATAAAAAAAATAATAAAAACAAGACTTTTTTCATATTTTCTAAATGTATTTGCGCACTTCTTCCAGTTATTTATTTATATATTTAAATGCGTAACAAGGTAATTATGCTAATTTTGACACGTGGATAACCATTTCATAAATTTCAACTTTTTTTCCTTTAATGAATACATAATTATCTCCAGAACCTTCAATTGGGTGTAGTGCATTACTGTATATAATAAGAATGTATATGTTCAAATAAATTCCTTGTTTACACTACAACTATTGATCTAGATTTCTACCCATAACTTTACTTTAAATTGCCTATGCTATTCAATGGAATTGCAGGAATAGTATTTCAAAAGTTATTTCTTCTTATTGATGTTATCCTTAATTTCATCTCTGAGCAGATTCACAAAATATGCATGTTAAAAGAAATAAAAAATACTGTGTAAAAATATTTAGAAAAATAATTTTAGAAAATCTAAGACAAACAACTAAGGCAAAAATTAGTTTAAAATGCGATGAGAGGAAGAAATAAGAATATACAGAATCTGCAAGAATAGTGTAAATGTAAAATTACAATAGGAAAAAAAATGTACTGACAGTTTCATATTACGGGGTTCTAGAGCTAATAGTATTTCAATAAATTTCTTTGGAACTTTTTGAAACTGAGGACTTAAAAACAGTGTTGTTTTTTTTTTGCGAAATTTTTTTAATCCAGTTTTTATCGCTTTTCTTGAAATTTTCATATAACGCTTTCTAAAAAAATATTTAAAAATTGCATTAAAATTATTGATCCTTGATTAGGAAACAATAAAACTGTTGCTAATTTTTTTAAATTGTGTATGCTTTGTTCACATTATGAGTTTAAATTACAATAAACTTCATGAATAGCAAAGGAGAGTCAGACATAAGTACCCCAAACCTCCAAGTTTATTTTTATATGGGATTTCATTGATTTGTTGGAATTGTACATTTTCAAGAATAAATTAATTGAAAAATTTATATTTAATTGTTTCCTTTTCTTATTAATATCTATTTAGATAATAATAAGAAAATACAGTCTTAATGTCTTTAAGACTGTATTAAGAAGGAATTTTTTTTCATTTGTTTGCTTATAATTTCAGCTTTCTTGTGCAATTATAAAGTTGCATTGATTTTCAAAATAGTGCTTGCAAAATAATTATAAGTAAATAAAGATGGTTGAGAAGATAATTTTTATTTTCTCAGTAAAGTAATGTTTTTTTTTATTTTGAAATTGCTCAAAATATAAAAAACAGTCAATAAACCAGAGGCAATATGTTATCTGAAAATTATATTATGTTGAAGTCATTTGAAAGTGCATGAATTTACATTTTCCGGGTTGCGATTTACTATAGAAACTGATCTTTCCTTATACATTTACCGAACTTATCATATTAATTATTATGACATAAAAATATCACCACGATATTTATATACCAATTTAAAATTATTAAGGTATTTACATTGAAATTTTAATATAAATTTCATTTCATTTTAACTTTTAAATTTAATTTAAAAGTTAGAATTAATTGAATTTCAATAATAGTATTTACTGTTGGCGTCGGACTATACGCCTTCTATCTGTATATTCAGATTAATTTCTATTAATTGTAGCTTTTCTAAAAATTTCTTCTACCCCCATTCTTACACTTCAAGACACAAAAGGACCGAATTTGTTATTTCTAGATGAAATGGACTGGCGGCTTATAAACACACACATCAACTATTATTAGTATAAATATATAATATATTATTAGTATAAATATAACCCTAGCACAGATGTGGCGCTTTTTCTTCACAATCAGGGCTTGCCGGATTCAAATCCCGATCAGGGATGGTTGTTTTGTGTTCTATGAATCGTGTGAATGCTCCCTCCCTTCCCCCCTGTGAAAAGGGGTTGTCCAAGTGAAAGAGATAAGTGGGTGCCACCTTTATGTAAGTCAGAAGTCAGACTTTAGCCCTGAGTTGCTCAGGAGTCCATACTCTCAGAAGTTACTGCACCCTTCTTTCCGTTGTAAAGCGGACACGTCGTCATCATCATCAAAAATCTGAACTGTGTGTTGTTTATGACTTGTCTCAAAAGCTTTGAAACAAATCAGCAAGCTCTTTGAACTAACGGGAAATTTTGCTTATTGATACAAATGAGTTTTTGATGAAAGATTTTCAGCTCATTCTATTAAACCTACAAGCATATTTACATTTAAATTTTTGTACATCATCGCTTCAACTATTACTCTTTATACATAAAATAACTATATAATCACAAAAAGGAAAGAAAAATATATACCAATTTAATTCTATCAAACATTAAACTATCTCCACTTTTATATTTACAATAAATATTGAAAAATTTCGCCCCATTCATAATGGTTTATTTAGAATTGTCATGGTTCTTTAAATATCTTAAAATAGAGCACGTTGTCCTGTTATTTAAATCGCCAGAAGCATTCATCTATTTCTTATATAATTTATTTTTGACCAAATATGTACGGTGTTCTTAAGGAAAATGCTGAAGTACCAATGAACGACAGTAGAAAGTACCAATGTACGACAGGGAGACAAGTAGATTGACATTGAATTTTATTAGACTATCCTATCCCGAGCATTAAAACCTTTAATGATAATACTTGGAATTCACCTCATTTCTCTTCATTCTCGTTATCATGCCAGCACAGGATATAGTTTTAGAAATGAGGTTTGTGGCGTGAACAAAAAAAAAAACCCGTAGACGAAAAATTGAAATTTATTATCTGTACGAGCAACTCAAAAAATCAGATTTTAATGACATACAATTTACATAAGCTCTGATTTAAAAAAAGTTAATGATTACAGCAAATAAAACCTAGAAAAATGTCATTTTGAGCACGTTATTACATGAAATGAAATAAGTAGGAAATGTAATACTTTTTTAAACAATAAATGCGAGACGAAGTGTTTTCTTTTGGATCGTTTGCAATACCAAAATTAATAAGTCAATGAAACCATTAAAATAAATAAAATTATAATTTAACTTGCTCGAGTACGAGGTGTTTGGCCGTTCAAGAAAGGATGTTCTGACATGATACATTGAAATATGCAAAGCAGATTTCACTTCAATCTTTATGGATTTTGTATGGTTTTGTCAACAATTTCATAACACTTGCCAACAGTTCGCCAACCATTAGGTACAAATCTAATGATAATTTTGAAGATTTTAGGAAATTATGAACAATAGTTTTCTTAACAATTAAGATATTAATTCTTATTATGGTAATTAATAGTTAAACATATAATAAAAATATTTAGCACTTATAATAATTGAATAGTTATTAATTTTTTTCTTATTTTATTTTATTTTTTTTATTTTATTTTATATTGCAGCGAAAATCTTGACTTTTTTCGACTGAATTATTGAGTTTTTTAGGTCTTTAATATGAGGAGCATTTCTTTACAAAATAATTCATCTTATAATTTGATACGATTAAAATACAAAATTCAATTAAAGTAGTTTACTGCGTATTACAAAGTGTATATGTTATGAACCAGAAACGTAAGTGAAAAATCTTATTCTTTATTTAATTATTGGCTAGAATGCAGTGATCGAATTCTTAGATTCCATCATAGCATTTAAAAAAAGCATTTTTTTGAGATAGTCTTTCAAATTGAGCTAAAAACACTATCAAAGTTAAATAAAAAATATACGAAGATGTAATTTATATAATTAAAAAGGTAATTTTTTTAAATCTTAATATAATACAAAAAGCCTTTTTAATCGATCGTTTTAAAAGATATGAGTATCAATTTCCATTGTCAAGTCATAGCAATTACAGCTGTATTTAAGATTAATTTATGGACACTAAAACCGAAATATTTTGGTGCTATTTCTTGCCGAATTTAATCATGATTAATTTTTATTGCAATTTTAAAAGCCTTTTGATAGCATTTCTGATATACGCTTTGAATTTTAGACTTTTAGATATATTTGGACGATTGGCATGATTTTGGCTTGCTTGGCGAGAAACCGAACATTAATCTGAAGTCTAATTATGATTACTTGCCTGGCAGTGGTTAGGAACTTGATTGAACTTTTTGTTTGAAGACATTTTCTTAGGAGTTGTATTATATCATATTTCCTCTGACTGAATGCCCTGTTTTGTAATATGACGAATTACCACAAGTACATGCTTAGTAATATCTTCGCATTAATTAGTAAAGCGAAGCGTTTGATTCCATACAGATATCAGAATAATCAATGAATATAGCAATCTAAAATCTGTTATTATTAAATTTCCATTATTATTAGATTATTCAATAACCAATGTAAAAAAATATGAAATCTGGTACTTTTGTCAGTAAGGAAAAAAGCTCTTGAACACGACACCCCCTTTCCAAATACGAAAATAATTACTTAATTAATTCAGAATTCGTCTTTATAAAAATTCTTATAAGATAAGCTTTGAAACTCTCTCCTTAATTGAAGACTAATTAACCATTTGAGGTTGTTTTTCTTATTAAAAACTAATAGACCCTTTCAAGATTCTAGGTCAAAATAAATTAGAATATGATACTCAATCCGGTGTTTTTCTCATACCAGAATGCAGATTAACATATTATTTAATCATATAATAAAAAAAACTGAAAAAATAATTACTGGTTAATTCAGTTTTTCTGTTGAAAATTGCAGTTTATTTTCTTAATTGCATAGAAATAAGTAAGAATAAGTAATTGCATAGAAATAAGAAATAAGTAAGATGTTTTTACTATCATTTTTGTGGTATTTTTAATTATTATTTTAATTGCAATAACTCAGCTGTTTAAAACAATAGGATCAGTAGTACAGAAGATAGGCTTTCGTTGCTTTTTATTCATAATTAAAATGGTTAGAATTTTGAAAAATATACAGCAAAAATATTTTATTCCGTAGAAGCATATATTTCCCTTTTTTAAAACCATGTAAGTTACTCATCTAATTTTTTCCTATAGAAATCAGTTTGTGTCTACAGACTTTTTTCTAGACGATTGGTTCAAGATTGAAATTTCTTTTATAAACTAGACAACTAAACTTGAAAAAGCTATTTCAGTTAGGACTAATCTTTTCATTTCTTTTGTTGGTATAATTTTTTTTGTTGCTGTAAAGTCAATTAAAAAATCTCATTGAAATTAACACTTCTGATTTTTTTTTCAAAAATTAAATTGTGTAAGTTAATTCAAGCCTCGGTATCCACCGAATTAAACGGTAGTGAATTTTCGTTTCTTAAATATTGATATGAATTTTTTACAAACTATATGTAAATATAGAAAATATTTTAATTTATTGTAATATTTGCAAATATATATTAAAATATTTTAAATATATGCAAATAATTTAATTCTATAAATTAATTGTAATGGTATAGTGAGTCAGCGGGAAAAAACCGTTCTAAGGAAATTTACAACATAATATCGCCGTATTTTACCAATTTTGCGATATAGATGCGTTGGTGACCTTGTAAGGACCCTAACGTTGTTTATTGTACATTAAAATGTGTAGTAGAAGTTGAGAAATAAAGATTTTCTATTAGAGGATAATTGAGAAATTTCTAGACGTCCGGAATGAGCGATCCCTTTCTGTTTTTGTCCCGCCTACTTCAGTGGGAAGCTATTTAAGACTCGCCTTAAAGGCAGGCAGTTCAATAGAGTTCGGACACAAGCTACTTGATTAGCTGAGCTTGAGAGACCGTCTTTTCTCTTACTTCCTTGCGGTTCTACAGCTGTTAATTGAAATTAGCGGGTTAAGTAGAAATAATTCAATTTGAATGGGTACTTGTATGACATATATTTAATACGCATTTCCATTGACAATAATGTCTACATCTTCTTACTCTCTCGTTTGAGAAATATTATTTCGTAACATTTTTTTTGTTTTTAATTTTTTTATTTTCAAATTTCTATTTCTTACCACAAAGAAAAATGTTTGCAACAATTCACAGGCGTACCTTCAAAGAGTGAAGAAAAATCTTAATCCGAGTAAAATATGTCTTGCATTTTTTAAATATTAACTAACTGAATACATTTAATATCCTTAGGTATTCAGTTATTCAGCAAATAAAATGTCTTTGTCTTAAAAATTGCATTTATAGGTTAGATCGTTTATGAAATATATATGATTTAAAAATATATTTATCGAAATAAAAACATGCAGTACAGAAGATGCTCAAAAACTTTTTAATTATTAGTTAACGAAAATAAAAAAATTATAAAATTTTTCAAGGCAAAGGCTTTTTAAAAAGGTCAGATTTTTCTGTAAATTTTCATTATATTTCTAATCTTAGAACTAAGCTTCAAAGATTTCTTTAGTGTCATAGTTTTTCTATTTAAAGCACGTATTTGCGCTCACTAAAACATCTCTTACACATTCTGAATTTAAAATATTAGTCTAGTGTAAAATTTTAACCCGAAAATTATTTAAAAAAATATTTGTAAATAAAGGAGAAATAAAGGAAATAAATAAAAGAGAAATTGAAACCCAATTACAAACTTCAATAATAAAAGCTCGAATTCTATAGGTATTAATGTGCAATCTAATCTCTAACGATAATTCATTATTATTGATTTTAATTAGACAATTCAGAAGCCAAAAAGGATTTTTCACTAATTTCTGATTTATTGCTGGAAATCAACGAAATAACTGGATTTCCAGACAAAATCAATAACATCCGATGCAAAATAGTTTTATTAGTTCATATGAAAAATAATTCTTTTTTTTATTTTATATTAACATTTGATAATGGCTTTAAAATAATTTTACAAATTATATACTAAATAAATTAATAAAATAAAAGCAAGAAGGGATAAAATGTAGAGGAATCAAGAGAGAAGGAAATGAAATATGGTTTGAAAGTATAAAACGATGCATAGTTTATTTTACTTTTGGTTAAAATGCGTCAACAGAGGAATTTAATGAGATTGAATAATTAAAAAGTAACAATATCGCATTCTTTTATTTATTAAATATTTTATTTTCTCCATTTAAATAAACATCATTCATTTTATAAGTACATATTTATTCATTTTATAAGCAGGGAGAACAAGAATAATAATAAACAGAATTAGTTCTCAAGAAATGTGTATGTTTGTAAAATGCTTCATGTTTATTATTTTATATTATATTGGATCCATTAGTTTTTCTTGGGAAAGTTTTAAAAAATATTTTGGAAGCCTAAATAATAATTTTGGGGGCAAAAATTAAATCGTAATGCTAAATTAAGTTTTTTTTATCTTAATCAACATCATTTGGGAAGAAAAAAAATGCAAGTGTATTTACTATTCTTTTCAGACTATTCAAATAAGAAAAATAGTGAAAAACGATGTTTAGAAAAGACAAGGAGAAGAAAAAATTTGTTACTTACGTATTATACCGTCTTCGCGAACGATCACCAACGGTTTAGTAACTTTTTGGCGATAAAAATCAACTGATTACACCATTGCTGGATTGCCATAATTGGTGGTTTGGCTACATAGTTACGATGACTTCAAATTTGCGATAAAGTTGGCTGGTATAATACGTAAGTACCGAAAAAACATTTTTATTTTGCTTTTTTATCGACATGTTTGTAAAACTGTATTCAAAGCAGCGTTGCAAAAAATTATTTTCCTTATACGCAGAAAATTAAGCATTATGTTATTTACAGATTTTTTTTAGCATAATAATGTCTATAAACTGAGAATTGTCTGCAAATTGTAATAAGTGCAATGCCGCATTCACAATGAAAATATAGTTTTAAATGCTGATCAGGACAAACTTTTTAATCAAGATTCTCTTATTGCATTTAAAAAATTTATACCTTTCTCAGAATTTTTAGTCTTTTATTAAAGTGTTTTCCAAAATTTTGGTTAAAAAGATTCAATGATTTTCTAGAATCCCTCAACGATTTCAATGCAAATAAATATTTTTTTGTCCCATTTTGAAAACCAAATATTAAATTTTTAGATTAGTATCAATTTCCCTTCTGGGTTATTGATTTTCTAATATTTGTTTTCTATTATTGTACTTTCTTTTTTTTATTGCTTTATTTATTCTGTAAATCCATCTGTGTGATACTATGACCCGAAATACCGAAAAGTTGTGCCCACCAACTCCAAATAATACTTTCTCTAATAAAAAGTTTTTATCTAAGAGAATGCCTAGCCTTGTATTAAACAGACGTACAAAAGTAACAAAATATTAACTCTTGGCCTGTATTTAACACTTTTACTGATTCTGTAGAGTCACCCTCAGTCAGTTTTTGGGCAATTAAACCTTATCATACGTTAATAGTATTCGAAAATTGAATTTGTGAATTAGAAGCGTTCCTCCTAACCGATTGAAACAAGTATTTACAGTAAATCCCAGTTGAGCAATTGTAGTAACACAATTCCAAATTTGATATATTTAATAATTTTCTTTGATATATTTAACTAATTGCGTTTTAAAATTTCCAAACGTACAGATTCACAAATAAGAAACACTTTGTTTAATTTGGTTCGAAATTTAATAAATATTTACACTATGTATATTAAAACTGTATAATAAGTTTTGTAAATATACTAAATTAATATATATATGTAAAACAGCTCCTAATTATAAATAAATACGCCAACTCTTTTTTTTATTATTCTATATTCGTAAAATGAATTAATAATTATGCGATTCTGTATTAAAATTATTCATGGATGTACTAATTTTTTTCAATTCCTACTATTAACTAACACTCTCCCTACATATGTAGATCTTGTTCAAATTTCCAAGCCTTAATAAATACTTTTTATTCATCCAATTAAGTTCAAGTGAATTTTTAAAAACTTGTAGCAGATGACATTTGATGTGAATATAGTTTTTTTAAACTATAATGTATTAATTTTTTATTAATTAATTAAAAACTAATTTTCTCGCCTTTATAGTAGTCCTTAATTATATTTGTACACGCTTGGTCGGGATGGCGTGGTTGGCAGGGCGTCGGATTGGTATTTTTTGTGCAGTGAGTTCTAACCTGGTCTCAAAAGTCTCCATGTCAAGAGTTTTACCACTGGGGGTACTGATACAAAGGTGATCGTTATTCGGGAACTCATGGGTCTATACCTCAGAAGCTACTGCACCCGTTCTTCCGTTGTAAAGCGGAACACGAGAACAACAATTGTAATTATTTAATAAAATGTAACTAAAATAAAATCTTTCCTAACTTCCTAAATTTTTCCTAATATCCAAAGTAATATTTGATTTAAAAAAAATTGATTTGATATTACTTATTTTATTTTCTTTAGCTTTTCCTATTAAGCAGGTTTATGAAATAACAATACACCAATTCAAAGATACAATATTCCTAAGAAATAAGATATCTTCAGGAATATTTTTATCCTTACCTTTGGATATAAAAATTATTCACTTATAAATATTTCAACTTTGAATTAATTTCATAATATCACCGGTAGCTGTAAAAATAAATAATAAATACGGAAATTCTAAAGGATAATTTTCAAAAGGGAGAAAATAATTGCTTTCCTAAATATATCAAACTCTCCTCTTTTCTGTTCTAGAGAAAAAAATCATTCCTATCCATTGCAAATTTCTCAAAATATTTGCGAGTCTTTATTCTTGGTCATTGTTTCACACATACGAGCACAAAACCAATTTTTTTCTCGTTCTTGCTTAAAAGAGAACATCACTTAAACTAGAAACTTTTGCGTTGCCATGACGACTGTAAATTGGATTGCCGACGTTATCAACCGAATGAAATGAAACGAAGCGCTTGTCATTTATGCAATGCTGCACAAATAAAGGAGAAAAAAATTAGGATTGGTGTGTATTGGTGGAGAATTTCCTGACTTCGTAAATTTTCAACAATGAGCAAATTAATGGGTCGCTTACCATAGCAATATATATTTTATTTTACACTTAAAGAATAAGATTAATTATTATAAAAGCAAGAATTATATTGAAGACCTTTGTGACAAATATTATTTTATAGGTCTAAGAATGACCTTTGTTTAATTTATAACTAAAATTAGTCTTTAAAATTTTACTTTTAAGGAATTTTCAAACAGACGTAAGGATTAAATATTTTTCATAATTTCACAAAATAATTTAAAACTCTTTCAAAATTAAAATTTAATACATAAAATTGTGATTCATTTCATTAATATTTAACATTGAGGTTAGTTACATTTGTGCAATTTATGCTGAATTTTTGTTTAAATTTTTTTGCATATGTAGTGATTTAATTCACACGTCAAAGATTGATTTGAATAACTATTAAAACAAAAATTACCTACACATATCAGTCTTTAATTTTGAAAATATTAATCATTCCAATTTTGTTTAAAATTCATTCTAATTCAATGAATAATCAAGTTAAAAACGTTTTTTTTTTCACACAGGAAAATACTTTTGTCAAGGAAACAGGAAAAACGTGATAATGAATTTCAAACAAATATTAATTAAACAACACCAAAACTAGTAAAGGAAAAAAAATCGAAACATTGAAAATTACTTTACAACTGGTTAAATTAACTTTAAATCATTGAAAGATAAAAGAATATTGAAGGAAAAATAGACTTTTTCTTGCTTGTTGTTTGTCAGAAATACAGAATTACTAGCACAGAATATCCAAAACTTCAGTTCTCTATTATTACTCTTACATGGACAGCCAAAAACGTGTTGGCCGTACGTGGCGACCCATTAGACGGGTGGTGTTCTGTTGGTCCCCAGTGCATCAATTCGGCTGGTAACTTAACCATTTGGTTGATTTGCTAGGAATTAAGAGAAAGGGTCATTCTCTGGGGCTTGGCGTTAAGGGTGGTCAACGTTCCTGGAGGTGGCTCTGACTGTATAGGCCTTGGTTAGCATCAAGGTAAGTGCTGAGGCTGGGAATGTCCAGAGCCGGTGACTGCCTTCTCTAGTTGGGCTCCGTGGTGGGTGGTGCCATCAGGGTCCAAATTTTGTCTTTTCTTTGCATGGGCTCTTGTCAATTTTTTTCTGGTGGTGAGGATTTTAAATCGGAGAGAAACATAGACTGTCTCAGTAAATTCGTTAGATTTCTTATCTTGTCCTTGGAAAAATCAGGAAACATTTCTTCTCTTTCACCTTTTGCAATCTATAAAGGAATTACAGGCATTGGTGGTGAACCAAATTCAATTAAGAAATTAAAATCCGGTGATTTTTTGATCGAAACTTTGTCTTCGACGCAAACTAAATATTTTCTTATAGCTAAAAATTTACTTGATATTCCAATATCTGTAACCCCTCACAAAA
Organism: Argiope argentata; assembly: GCA_026289955.1. Taxonomy (NCBI): domain Eukaryota; kingdom Metazoa; phylum Arthropoda; class Arachnida; order Araneae; family Araneidae; genus Argiope; species Argiope argentata. Next base: position 5,687,867 of record JAOUZG010025323.1, read on the forward strand.
CTCTTAATTCTGTTCGATGTATTATCTCTGAGCCTGAATTGTTTAACACTTCGGAATTGGATATATTAGAAGGTTTTTCCGATCAAGGCGTTATTTATGTCCGCCGTATTTTTGTGAAGAAAGATTCAGATTTGCAACCTACTAACAACATAATCTTAATGCTCAATAAAACTGAACTACCGAAATCAGTTAAAGCAGGTTACTTATATTGTCGTGTACGACCTTTTATCCCCAACCCGATTAGATGCTATAGATGTCAACGGTTTGGACATTCAAAAGTTGCCTGTCGTGGAAATCTTATGTGCTCTAGATGTGCATCAGTTGGACATTCTTCTACTGACTGTCACTCAGAGCCGAAGTGTGCGAATTGTGCACAGCCGCATGAATCAAATTCAAAGGCTTGTTCAACATGACAACAAGAAAAACAGATCCAGAAGCTAAAATCGTTAAAAAATATTTCGTATGCAGAAGCAAGAAAATTGTGTCAGCCATCGTCTGTTCCTTCATTTGCAAACATAGTGCGGCAAAGAAAATCCTTGGATACAGCTGAAAATTCTGTACAAACAGATTTAAGTTTCACCAGCCTGTTTTGTGCATCTAAGATATCTGTTACCACGCTAACTGATGATAAAATTTGTAATGTCACACGGCCTCCAAAAAAGAAAAAAGCTAAGCAAAATAGCAGTATTGATTTAAGAATTTTAAGATTAACTATTAAGCAAAGAGAAATTATTCTGGAATAAGCAAACGAAACATTTTCCAAAATGTAAATTATTAGATTTTTTTTAATTAAAAATTTCTAAAATTGAAATTTTTAGGTTATTTAAATTTATAGCAAATTTTTGAATTTCATGGATATTTTGCTTTACTTAAAATATTTATAATTTGTGTTTCAAACATAGAGTTTAAAGACTTTTTTAGCATATTTTCCTTACTTTAATTTAAGCATCAACATTCTTGCATTTTTCTACTTAAAAAAACCTGATGATTCACAGTCAGATGATATGGGAAAGCATAGGTGAGAAATAGGAACAATTTCTTTTTGACCTAGAATTAGATAAGAGATCTGCAGCTGCCTATTCTTTTTGAGGAAGTAGACAATAATCAGTCTACAAATGATAAGAAGTAACAAAATAAAGACACGGATGCGTTGGAACTTCGGATGCGGAAAGAGCCTAACGTAAAATTAAAATCAAATAAAATTAAGGCAAAATTGAAATTAAAGGAATTTATAGTAAAACTGAAATTAGATCAAGTAGCTATATCCGAAGTTCCATATTAAAAGGAAAATAAATCAAAAATATCTCTTGAGTTTTGATCTCCTAAAATAACAGAATAAATAACATCTATATACAGCTGTAAAATGTCCAATTTCTGAAAGATTGTTTCAACACTTACATTTTATAAAATGTTCTTTATAGTATTTTAATCAAAAATATTAATATAAAAAGGCATTAAAATTATCGTGGATAAAACATTTAGAATTTTAATTACATTTAAAACGTAAATTTTCAATGAATACCTATTAACTTCTTTCTGATGAATATGTAGTGCTTTGATTTATTTAACATTTTTTTGGATGTTTATCTTATTCGTCAATATGTTTTAGAATTTATGGTTATGTAGCGATAAAGGTCGCGATTCGAACCCGTGACGGTAGGGTCAGTAGCCGAGTAACATGACCATAATACAAAAGTCGACTTCGATATCGTAGATGTTATCTGGCTTACGAAGCTAGCGCTACAGTTACAAAGAATATAGAATTCAAAAATCATTTTCCCCCAAAATAACTTCTAGATTACACCATAAGTTAATTTATTAATCTATAAATGGGATTTATAGAGTTATTAAAATAATCTATCATCATTCATAATATCCAAGAAGTAAAACATTAGAATTGCAGAACATAAGAATATCATTTTAAAAATTTGATAGAAGATTCTGTCATTGCCAACAAGTTAAAAGAGCAGACGGTATTTGTTATAGGGGCCTAAGACCATTCCATAGAAAATGTGAATACATAGCATGGAAATACAAATTTCAGGAATATTTACTTTCATTCAAAATGTGCTAAATACTTTCAGCCACGTAAAACAATTTTAAAACGTTTTTGACATTTATTTTATGACATAACATCGATTTTTCTTAATGAAAACTTGTGATTTTTTTTATTGAAAACAATAAAATTCCTGCTAAGAACTGCCTTCTTGTTTTATATTGATCGCAAGGAATAAAATTTTATAGTACTCATTTTTTTATTAGATCCATTTCTTTTCCAAAAAAGAATTGTTTTACAAAAGTCAAACAATTCTTTCAACCCGGATAAAAAATGAAATGAAATTTCCCATTTTAATTCTTCCATTTCAATAGTCATTCGAAAGATCTTTGGAAATATAAATGAAATTTCTTTCGCTCACAAAATATCTCGTGTACAAAAGATAAATCCTGTTTTATAAACATTAATATTTATTACAGACATGATAGAAGCCTTCACCTTAAATTCAAATAGCATGTTATTAAAAAATGCTGTTGTTTAAAATATTATAGAATTTCATATTTTGCTTGCAATGGTATCAAATTGATTTAAAAATAGTTACTTCAGTATTTCAATAATTCAGAAGTAAGAAGATAAACTCATATTAATAGCGGACAAAGTCTTTGATAAGTCAATAAAAACTTCAGTAAAGTTCATCAATTAAAAATATTTTCGATTGTATTAAGTAAAGCTATTGAAATAAATATAATCTATAAAATAAATAATATATAGAAAATAAATAATATAATATGTTTTAGTCAATATTTATAACTAAAATCAATTAAATCATTAATGAAAATGTTTCAAATCATATTTCTGCATAGCTTTTATAAGTTTCCAACATTAAAATCAATTGATATGATGATGTTACTAATGGTACTGTCCATGGACCAGTGAGCTGTCAGCCCTCAGCAATTTTAAGCCAAATAAGCGTCTCTTGTTTTTGAAGTAGCGCCAACTACGTCTTAGAATACGTCTTAGCTACATACTCAGGCACATTACAGATAGAACACAGAAGAGCAACCATGCCCTAACTGGGACTCGAACGCGAGACACCCAGATCATGAGGAAGACGCGCTACCTCTGTGTTAGGACACCAGCATAATTTATATGTTTTAGTCAGAATAATTTCATGAAATGTAAAATGATGTAAATAATAGTATATCTTCAATATGGTCATAAATCAGAATATAAGCTTTCAAAAATATGATACTAATTTCATTTTTACATTGAGAATTAATCTACATAAATAGTTTATATAAAATATAAATATTATATTTGATAATACTTCTGAATTTGTCGTTCAATTTGAAATTGTTTAATAAAACTATATATATATATATACTAGCTCTTACCCGTGACTTCATACGCGTGGAAATTTTGATGTGTATATGTGAGAACTTATAGTCTAACCACAATGTAAACGTGAATTTTTAAGCCCCAGTTGGGGTTACGCAATGCACGTTAGAAAATTTTAATTTCAATTCATCTATTTTATTTTTATTCCAAAGCACTTCTGAACGAATCAAACGATCTATTAATTAACAATGCTTAATTTTAAATTTATCAAAAACTACGAAAATAAACAGAAACGCTATATATATAGTAAAAGTTTAAAATAATATAAATAATAACAGCTATATGTAGATCAACAGTTATTATAATTTAACTTTGTATGGTGTTTAACAATGTTTTAATTTCACATTTTCTATTATTTTTTATCTATAAATTTACCTACTTAGTGATTCATAAAAAGTAATTATGAAATATGCATTTAAGAAATTAGTTTACATTCTAATTACATATACTATCAAAATGTAACAAATATTAATGCCATTTGGAAATAAGGATTCAAAAAATAAAATTATTGTTTATAAAAAGAAATTTGTAGTTCCGCTGATTACAAAAAATAATTAAACGAAATGAATAATATATATTGAAATAATATTCATTTTTTTTAAATCTACTTAATTATTTTTAATACTTCTCAAAAGTTTTAATGCTGCTCAGATTAGATATCCCAAAATTATATATTGATAATATCGCTACTATGCAATTAGATCCTTAAAATAATTAATATGATGAATAAAATTAATGAATTAATATTTGAAACGTTATATTAACATCAAATGTCATCCACTGCAAGTTTAAAAAAATTACTTGAACTTGATTGTAAAAATAAACAGTATTTTATTAATGACTGGAAATTTGCACGAGTTTGTACTTATATATAGGAAGAGTATGAGCTAATAGTAAAAATTGAAAAAGATAGAAAATTTATAAACATTTCAGAAAATGCATTTGAAATATTATAAATGAAGTACTATTTATAAACTGAATCCCTTCTACACGTGTTTTATAGAAAAAGTTTATCAGACACATTTTATATATCCTCAATTATTAAAACTTCAAATTTGAATTTTGTAAACTGTATCGCTAATAACAATTATTTCAATACATATTTTTAATTCAAAATTACTTTACAGATTTCAACTTTTTTTAATCATTAGCACACGTATATTTCTTCAAATTACTTTCAAGATTTTAACTAGACTTTTATCAAGAATAATTAAATTCTTGAATTTCATGAACAATAGCAATTTACATTTCTTAATTAAATGAAACTTATAAAATAAATAAAAATTTATTCATTCGAATCAGAAACATTTTTAGATTAAATATCAACTAATAAGAGCTTATATTCAATCAGAAAAATGAAAATAAATAAAAGTCATGCAAAAATATTTTAGTAAATTTTACCTGACTCATAATTAAAACAATTAATATTTATTTCCTCTTGTTTCTGTTAGTGAAATTGTATAGAGTATTAAGTCTATAAATATTTCATAATTTTATGAAATGATAAATTTTAAAATAGTTAAATTAATTAATTAATGTTTAAGTTAGTTAATAAAATGTATTGTAAACTTATTTTCTACTTTCTAGATTTATTTTAATACGATTCATTTAGGTAGAATAAATATATATATATATATATAAGAGAAATTTCGTCTCAAATTTCGTAATAATAAAATATATACTCTTTCAATTATGCTATCTAAAAAACAAACAACGTAGGTAATAGCACTAAAAATTATCCAGAGACAAATTTTTTGCGTTCAGATTCATTTTTCTGTATAGAAAATTATGTATATGTGTGTCTGGGAGTGTGTATGTGCGTCTCTCTCTCTCTGCGTGTGCTTGTGTGAGTATATATGTGCTTTTGTGTGTGTCTAAATTAAGCAATCAAGCTTTTGTTTGTAAAAGCTATAAAATTTTATTTTTATCCAATTGATTGTCGATATTGATTATTCTGTTGAACCGTAGAACCATAACAACTATAAGTTGAACTATAGCACTATAAGAACCAATTCTACAAGAGAAGAATAATATTGATGGAAAATAAGAAGTAAACTCCATAAACCTCATAACAAAAAATTATGTTTCTGAAAAATGTGAAACATATTTCTCTCCTAATATATTGAATTAAAAAAAGGTTTCATTTTCATCCTCTGTTTAAGCTCAAATGTTTGATAATTTTATTCCTTAATACTTTGGATTTTCTTTGTAAGCAAGTTTAAAGACAGTTGCTTTTTGATATAGCCAGAAGGGGTAATGCTTTGAACATAAAGCAGTGGAGTTACCATAACAACACGATGTTGACAATCCATTCAGAGACAAGGCTGTTTCAAAAACAAATGACTAAAAATACATACAAAATTGTGTTTAGAGTGTTTCAAAAGAAAGTTAAAATGAGTTTCCCAATTTCCAAAAATAATAAAAAAGAAATTAGCGTGTCACTGGGTTTCTCAGAAGAATTTTCTTTCAAGATTCTTAGCATCGAAATAAAAAACTGACAGATCGCTAGGAAGGAAAAATCTGACGCAACCTCATTATATATATATTTTTTATTACTGCTTTCCAGGTTTTTACAATTCTTCGTTTTTAAATTACTTTTATATAAGTTTAATTGTCAGAAAGAAAATAGTATTTTCTACTCGTCTTTTCAGGTTATCTGGTTTCATTTTGTGTCCCGAATTCAAAAACAGATGCAAAAAAGATTTTCTTTTAATTGATAACGCAGTCATTCCTTCAAGAAAGCTAGTTTGTAGCAAAAAAATATCTGTTCAAAATTTAATAAATCATTTAACACATTGGTTCTTTAAATCAATCTTATTAACACTTGCTTTGATTTCCTTAGATTCCCTTTGTAATTTTTCATAAAAAATTATTCCATTTTGAGCGCGAGACATTACTAAAATACTGTAAATAAAAAATAACAAATAAATCCAAATTAAATATATTTTGAAACTATAATACATATTAATAAATTATTAGCACGATCACCAAACGCTGAATTACAAGGTAAACAAAAACGTGTTTGCCTTTTACGCGTTTCCATTGAAAGAAGTGAGAATAAGTACGCAAATTCTTGTATGGCGTGATTTAGAAACCGCCAGTCGAGAGTAGGAATATCAGTTTTTATATACGTAGTTCCACTGCTCACATTCATCAGTCAGAACTCTTACTTTAGCGAAGCGAAATGGGCGTATCGAAGCAGCTCGTTCGGAGTTGTTTACTTTACGACTTCAAAGTGGACTTATCAGCCACTGCATCAATTTGCCGAATATGTCATGTATTTAGGGATAATGCTGCCAATGAACGTACGGCAAGGTATTGGTTTCAAAAATCCAGGACGAGAGATTTGTCTCTTTGTGATAAAGCTCGAACAGGACAACCACAGGCATTGAATGATGAAGCCCTGAAGGTGGCCATTGAGGAGGACAGTAGTTAAACGTGTGATGAATTTGCCAGACAATTCAACACTTCCAGTGAAACGATTAGACTTCATCTGCATCGCTTAGGTAAGATATACAGGCTAAGCAAGTGGGTTCCTCACACGCTGCTGGAAGCTCATAAGCAGCCTGTTTATCGTTGCTTTCTCGCCACCATACCACATCCATATTGAATCGGGTGCTGACCAATGATGAGAAGTGTGTCCTGTATGACACATCCAAGCGTTTCAAACATTGATTATCACCTCAGGTACTGTCCCCACAGCGCAAGACCACCCATGCACCCACGCAAGATATTGGTTTTTGTCTGGTGGTCTCTAAGTTGCTTCCCTTATCCCTTAGAATATACGTGTGCCATGTCTGATAACACTAAATATAACGATCTTACCTATACAACACTAAAAAAAACATACTTATTCCTCCTTAGATGGTGGTAAGAATAAATGTGAAATGAGAAATAGAAGATACTGAGACACTTTTAATACAGTAATAATTTAAAATAGAATGTCCCATCATTCACTTTTTAAGAATAATAACATTTTTCTATTATATTTTTACTAACCCCTGAGATTTTTTATCAATTGGATATTAATCCAAAAACATTTTTTTAAGGCATGGATAAAAAATTATTTTGTGAAGGATTTCTCAAATAAATTTATGCTATGGTGACAAAATATTCTCAATTTCTCGAAAAATTTCTGATTTCTTTTAAAACGAAATCAAAACGAACATGTAAAATAACTTCACGCTCATTACCACCCTTTCATGTATCTATGTTTAATAAAGCAGGATACTACAACTTTACAACAAATTATTCTATTAGAAGCATATTAAACTGACTTATTTCTTCCTATTCATATATAAATAAAGAAACTGAAGCCAAAAATATCATGTCCTGTATAATTTTCATAATATATCAGTGATTGTATACAGTATCCAACCTTTTGAATTTCAAACAGAGAAGCACTAATTCCAGAAATCCGATAATTTATTGCTTTCTTAAAGGGATCAACCTAACTGAAAGGGATTTCTCTTTCTCGATCCCCTTTTATCCTTAGGAAATGTTTGATAGTTTTATTCTTTTATACTTTGTCTCATGAAGACAGATTTAAAGATATCTTTTTTTTGCTGCCGTGCTTGGTCAAAATGCGATATCACTTGAAATAGCGTTGCCATGACAAAATCAGATAGTATTGATGTCGTTGCCAGGCGAGTTAGAGGAAAAGGAACGCTCATCATTTACGGGATGCTGCACAAATAAATGGACAAAAGAAGAAAAGAAACCGCTTTTGATGTGTTTAGGAGGAGAATTTTCTGTCTGGGGAAATGCCACAAAAAAGAAATCGCAAATTAGCGTGATAGCCAAGTTTGCGAGCAAAATTTTCTTTGATGCTTCATTGAGTCAAGACAAAAGAGAAAATCTGCTTGGTCGACGAAAATAAAGAATGGTATATAATCATTTATTTGTTTATTTTTAATTATTTTGATTGTTCAGATTATTATATTTTGAGCATTAATATTATGTTTGAAAGGAAATATCCGTTTTAATAGATGTTCAAAAATTAACTTGCTGTTCCCCAAGTAAAGAAGGAAATTTGAAATTTTTGATATCGGAAACGAGCATCATTATTAGAAGAAATCATCAGTGATCATTAATAATTTATAAAATTATTCACTTCTTAATAAAGTTCTTCTAAATTTTTGAAATATTCATGGAGTTAAGGAAAAAAAATAGGCAGAATTGTATGAAATTAATGGGCAGCAGCCTTGGCTACATTTCACTTAAAATAATACCTGTATCAATATTCTTATTAGTTACGAGAAGGAAATGGGACAACATATTAACATTGATTTTTTCCAAGAAATTAATTAAATTTTAAATAAAGATAATGATGGATTTCAGGGGACAAATGCTTTAATATTGTTTGGTATCAAATAATGAATAATTTCTTGAATTAATACATGATGTACTAACACATGTACGCATTTTGATATAAATTGTTATTAAAAGAAAAATTGCATGGATTTCAAAAATTAGATAAATGATTTTGATACATAATTGTGTGTATTAGTATAATTTTAATTCGCATATAGTAAACATATATAATAAAATTAGGTTCAATGATCCTTTTTGGCTTATATCCATTTATATATCACATTTACATCATATTATAACATTCTGAATATTCAAAGATTTATATTAAAGTTACTCAAAAACTAATAATTTATCTGAATATTGCCACTAGTGATACAGCAGTAATATCAAAAGATAATGATTTTGCAGCAACCTGGCACAGAGGTAGCACGTCTTTCTAATGTTCTGGTCATTCCAGATTCGAGTCCCAGTTATGGCACGGTTGTTCTTTTGTGCACTCTCTGTGAGATGTGTGAATGTGTCCCCCTGTAAAAAAGAACTGTACAAGCGAATGTGATGATTGTGTAGCTAAGTCGTACTCTTGGCCCTATTTGGCGCTGCTTAAAAATTGAAAGACGGCTTAAAACTGCTGAAGGTTGTCAGCGCTTTTGTCTATGGCAAGTGCCATTAGTAACAATAACAACATCAGTATGCATATAATTCATGAATAATAAATACTACCAGACAATATATGGATAATATATATTACCCATTTGCGATAAATTATTTCAAAAATGGGGCAATGTACCCACAGAGCAAAGCAACAAACCTAACCTATATTATCCACTAAAGTAATCAGTTGATAAACTCAAGCTAAAAAAACGTAAAAACAATTGAAATTAGATAGCTAATAAATGTCAAACTAAGAAGCAAACTTATGTCAAACATAGAAAAAAATGTAACAGTTTTAAGATACATTGGTAAAAGATAAATTGTATCCGTGCATATTATATTGTAAAGAGGGGGGAAATGCTTGAAGAAAGAAGCTCCATTTTAACAACGCTGAATTAATGCGTGATGAAGGCAATTAAGATATGAAACTTAAATATTCAGACATAAAGGAAGTTACAAAATGTTTTTTAATTAACTGGAGGTTAAAAATCATAGTATAATTAAATGAATATTAATCAGTGCTATAATCATGTATAAGTGAAATTGTTGAAAAGATATTTTTATTTGTGTTCTAATTTTTTTTAAATATGCTTCGAAGATATTATGACAGAAATATTAAATTAGTAATATATTTCATTTTATTATCTAAAAATAGGTATTTTTAATAAGAATTTTAACTTAATGTTGAATATTGTAATTGTTCAACATATTCAACATTTATTATCTAACAATAAGCTTGTTTAATAAGAATTTTAATCATCAGAATGTTGAATAGAGTAATCGAATAAAAAATACGTTTGAATACAGGCACAAATAATTTTTTGTGAGAGAAAGAAAGGCCTAAACAAGTTCTAGTACAATCTTTAAAAAAGCTTACTAAAATTATTTTTTGAATTAAAACTGTAAAGAAGGCAAAGAATCTATAATAGATTAATTACACTCTTGAATAATCTGTTTTGTCTTATCATTAATATTACGTTCAATCAATGAACTATCAATGAGTATTCCTCATTTAACTATTAGAGGCATTATTGAAAGAGCTCCAATAAAGAAATTACCGGTAAAAAAACTGTTAAAAATTAAATTAAAGCCTTTTCACAGCATTATTATTATTCATGAAATATTTTGGAATTGGAGGATATATTTTGAAGGAGGTACTAGATAAATTTTGACAATTAAATCGATTTTCTTTTGTTTTATGCCATCATTCCGAATACTTTTGGATAACTGTACATTTTTGTACTAATATATTTTGCAATCAGTAGCCAAATTTGTTATTAATTTTATTAAATAAGTTTAATATTTTTGTTATTTTTTAGACAAAGTGGGAATCAATCGATATGGTATTCCAAAAGATGAATAAAAACGGAATACCGATTCTTCAAAACGTTTTGTGAGGTGAATGAAACAGCTTCCCTGTGGAAAGAGGTTGTGCAATCGAGTGTGTGCCTTCATATGAGCTAGAAGTCAGATTTCTGCCCTGAGGTGTCTTTACCCTTGGGAGCTATTACATTCCGCCTTTCTGTTGCAATGCGGACAACTTCTTCATAATCATTATCAAAATAATCTACATGTTGCGTCATGATAGTGTCCACTCTTAAAAGTGCTTCACCACCATAAAACTACTTAGTTGATTCTGATAAACATAAAAATTGTCCCCATTTAATTAATTTGATTTTATTCATTCACAATAACATTTTCTTTAGAAAAAACATTAAAATGACTTTTTTAATTTTTTAATCTATTGTTCATGTTCTTTGTTAATAGTATTTCACAATATGAAATTATTTTCTACTTGCAATAATTGTAACATATATTTTTATTCAATAATCTTATTTTTAAGTAAAGAATTTTTATAGCAAGGGACTTAAATATCCTTAATCATTAAATCTATTTAGTATTCATTCGCAAATTCTGAGATTTTATGAGTTTTGACGCATGAGTCAAAAATAGTTCATTTCATCAAAAAAAAAATGAAGAAAAAGAAGGGAAAGAAAAAAAATTAAAGAAAGGAGAAAACATCCAAGTTTAACAATAAGATGAATTCAGGTTATTCGCTGAATCGGGAGGTTTTCTAAAAACTCGTATTTATGTGCATCACCCTTACAAAAGAGAAAAATACAAACGTTCTAGCCCCGGATTCCTAAAAAAAATAATAAAAGACACGGCAAAATAGTATTTAACCCATTAACCAGCAATGCTAAAATGAACGAATTTGTATTGATACAAACGTTATTATCTATTAATTTAGGAGTATATAATAATAATTTATTGTAAAAATGTCAAAAAACTTTTAAGAAATCATCAGCGGAATAAGAATACAGAGTTGAACTGAACGTGTGAAAAGTTATTCAGTATTGGTTCCTAGAAATCTCTCCAATTTTTCTATGCTTTTGAAAACTATAAATTCTATTAAAAGAAAAAAGTTTATTATCGGATTTTTTAGGTTGATATGTAATAAATTGGTATGAATTTGCATGTGAAAACTTATAATACAATCACGATGCAATGCAACTTTATAATTGCATCTGTATATTGTCTGATTGTGGCATAGCTAGCAACACAGTGTTCTATTGTCCTCTGACTTTAAAATAAAGTGAGTACACATTAAGTGTTTATTATTAATGTTGAAATGACTAGGTCGTCTGGTGGCTGAAGTACATTTACCTAAATCTCCATTCTCAAAAGGAATTTTCAAAAGAAATAATGAAAAATCTTGTTTAAATTCCATGAGGGACTTGTTATTTTCGGTAGTTGATAATGTTGATAATTTCCATGCGTTTCTTAAGACAAAGTCAATGTAAATATTGGCCACTATCACTTTTTCCCATGAATATCTATTCCGTAATTAGCTATTAAATTATCACATAAATCACCTTCTTCCATTTTATCCTTATATTGATCGATAAAACGAGGTTGAGACAAGAATTTCTTTTTCTTTTCCGTACTTGAATAACGGGAAACCTTGTTTACAGGTTGAATATTACCAAATGTTGAGCCAAGAGCTACAACAGAGTTATCGTTCTAACGAACAAAAATCACTGTTTTCCTCTTCGTTCTGAAAACCGTAGTAACCTCTCTCTAAATTGGTCTAAGAGAAGTGAAAATACACCAGTACAAAAAGAAAGAAAAGAAGGATCTAACTTTCTAGTAGCTAGTAAACTTTATAATTGTAGTAGTTTTTTATAGTAGGTGCAATTGTTAGGTCAGGATAACCTGGCTGGTAGGACGTTGGCTTCTGCTGAGAGTTCGAAACTGGTGCCTAAGTTCTCCTCGTCGAAAGTAATACCACTAGGCGTACTGAGGCAAAGGTGATCGTTATTCGGGTTTTCAGAAGTCCATACCCTCTAAAGCTACTGCATTCCTTTTTTCTGTAGTAAAGCGTAACATGAAAAAAAAATAATATTTGTAATTTTTTAATAAAAAGTAACTAAAATAAAATCATTCCTAACTTTTTCCTAATATCCAAAGTATTAATTGGATTTCATTTTAATATATTACTTGTTTATTATAGTATCTTAAGAGTTAGACGAATATTCAATTCTTATCGTCTTCTTCTAATAATAAAAAAAAGCTTTAAGTACAGAAAATATGATTTCATTCCTGCTCGTCTAAGCTTTTAAAATTTTAATTTCGTCAATTGCAATTATCTATACATTTTATCCATGCATATTATCTATACATATGTATAAGTCATTTATAAGAAACTATTATAAAATATTCCGAAGATAATATTCCAATATATGCTTTAATAAATGAATCTAGCATATATATTTATAATCCCTAAGTTATCGTGTTTTAAAATATTATGTTTACTTTATTTAAAAAAATATTCTTTGAAATGGAAAACTTATATTTCCTCCTTAATTTTATAACTCACCAAAGATATTTTGAAACGAAATCGGAAATATGCCAGTGAATATAACATATAATATCGGATTTTAGAATTCTGTTTTTCTTTCTACATGTCTTTTCAAAACCCATTCTCTGTGGAAGCCTTCATTTCATCGACAGCCAATCGATTCAAAAATAACTTCATATCAATAAGCTAGAGAGGAAAGCATTGGAGCTTATTGGCTTCAAAATATCAAGGCAACCATGTGGAGCTCGAGGAAATAATTCCTCCGTGCAAGCTTCAAAATGGATTTATTTGTTTACTCTTAGCCTACCTTGCTTTGACTCAGAAAGCTGTGAATTGGTTTTTGAAAAGCCTATGGACACATTTAGAAGGATATGGGATTTCTATCAACACTTTTAAATGACTCCTCGTGGAAAATCAGAGCGAGGTTGAATTTGATTCAATTTTAGACTTTTGTTATTCAAAAAGAGGATTAATGCAGGATGTGAAAGGAAGCAAAGTAATCAAAACATTTCAGTTTAGGTTTGAATAAATTTGTTTTATAGCTTAGAAGAAGTATTTCACCTCTTTTTTTTTAAAAAAAAATATAGATTAAAAGAAAACGGAATAAAAGATATTAAGGCTTTGGGAGTCAAAATATAGAATTGAAGGTAAACACTGATTTTTATTTTTGGGTAATGTGTGAATAATGTTAAAAACCAAAAATGGAAATGACTGTCAAACTTACATTAGAATATTATAAAAAAAAATATTGTAGGAAACGCAATTTATATAGAAGTATTATTATTGCAGGAAATGGTTTTTTTTGTTTCTATTTGTAATTCAAATAACAGTGGCATCAAGTTTTATTGACTCGATTAGATTCAAATGCATAATAAAGATTGAAAATAATAATTTTATATTAGTTGTAGACTGATTTTTGCATAATGTTAATTCCACCTTGTTTACAAGAAGAGAGCTGTATATGCATTGAGGAAATGTCTTAACATCACAATAATATGCATAAAATAAACTTTTGATTATCCTTTCATCTAATGACATTAATTATTCTTATGAAGAGGAAAAGATTGCTTAGTTTTACTTCTTATTATTCTTCCTTTAATTTGAAATTAATCTATTATAATTAATTTCTCGCAATATCAGTTGGAAGGCTGTTTTGAAAGTGAAAATTCATTTCCCTCAGCAATTTTAAAGATAGATTCACACAGAGATTTCTTTGACATAAATCAATTCAGAAAAATGATTTTCAAATGTTTTGGAAAGAATACCATAAAAATTAGAGATTTTTAGCCCTGTTCTTGTAACGTGTGAACCATTATTAAAATTGTGTTATAAAATTATAAAATAAAAAACTAGGATTTGGATAAGGAAATAATGAATTTTAAAATAAATTAGAATGTGGTTAATGTTTATAAAAATATATAAAAAAATAAGATTCAAATTACACACATACAAAGAGAGAGAGAGAGAGAAAGAAAGAAATAGAGAGAGAGAGAGAGCAATTAACTGCAATTCTTATATCTTCTCATGCAAGTCTTAATCTTTATATCTTCAATTTTTATTATTATGCTAGATGCATTTAGGAAGAGCCATTTTTGGCAAGGATTAATATTTTCAGAAATTTTCAGTAAAATATTTTATGATTGTTTTCCTCAATAAAATATTTCTAAGCTCCCTACAATTTTTTGAAGCTTTGTGGCAAGATATTCCTTGTATGATGTATATGTCTACTTTAAATGTATCTCTACTTTATCTATTTACTTAATACGAATTCTGCCAGCTTCAAAAATTAAAATTAAAATAAAAGGGGAAGTAATTGCATTTTAATGAATGCAAAAACCTAACATATTATTTTAAAAATAGAAGCATAGAATACTGAGTCATTCGTCATTGAGATCTTATGCATATTATAGAATATATTTTTATATAGTTTATTCGATATCTGATATATTAGTTCAAAACATTATTATCTAATTCCTAATAACATTTTATTTTTTAAGTTTTACTTTCCGAAGCACTTACAAGATGTGACTAATAATATTTTTCATTGTTTTTATCAATAAATGTACTTCTAAAAACCTTATTAAGTATACATTTTATGCAGTTCTTTGGATCAATGGTATTATAATCAATGAAATTTTTTTGGGACTAACTTCTAAATACATTATACGGTGACATAAATTTAGGATAATAAGTTTTGGGGATAATCTGCCTCCAGATTGTCTTACTTTGTTTCAGACAATCAACAGAGTAGTCTAAAATAGAATATTTTTATAAGATTAAAATATTTTTTCCAATCTTTTTCTAGTTTTTTACAGCAAAGTAGACCTTTCTATTTTTTTAAAGTTAATTTCCAAAAAATGTCAAGAATATATACTAAATATTACTTGCAGGACTAGAGATATTGATAAGATAAATTTGTAATAAATAAACAACTGCATAGTTAATTTTATTTAGATCAGGTTCCTGTGAAATGATTGCATCTAATATTAAATATTTAAAAATGAAATTACAGAAACAAATCAAAAAGGATATTTTGAATGTAAATAAAAACCAATTTTACATTGTATTAAAAATCCATTAAATCAAACTAAGTATGTTTTTATGTTGATAAAAAATAGTTTATTTGGTGAGTTAAAATAGAAGTTATAATTGAAAATATAAACCTTTTTAAATTTTAATGTTTAGTAATTATAATTTTTCTGCTGAAATGCTTTTATATATTATACCAGAGATTTATTGATTAGAGATTGAAAATTTAAATGAAGATTAAAATTAAATCTGCTATTCATATTTCAATATAATATGCTAAAACATAAATTCTTGAGCGGCCAAGCGCCACGTGCTCGTACGAGTTAAATTATATTTTTATTCCTTTTAATTGCTTCATCGAATTAGTCATTTTAATATTGCAAACAATCCAAAAAAAACTTTGCCTCGCATTTATTGTTTTAAAAAAATATCACATTTCCTATTTATTTCATTCATATAACCACGTGATCAAAATGACATTTTTCAAGGTTTTATTTGCTGTAGAAATTAACATTTTTTTAATCAGAGCCTTTGTAAATTGTATGGTAGCGCTTTATTAAAAGAATTTTTTTGAGATGCTAGTACATATCATAAAATTTTAATTTTTCGCCTACGGATTTTTGTTGACTCCAAAACCCTAATCCCAAAAACAACATCATGTTCTGACTCGATAATAAATCTTATTAAAAGGCAAACAGTTTTATGTCAAATGGACTACCCAGTTGATAGAAAACACATATACATTACCACAAAAATACATATTCATTTTTACTATAATAAGGATTACTGCCCCATTTATTTTTAACTATTTGTTTTTTATCCTAAAATGTTTTTTATTATTATTTAGCTATTACATATTCAAATTTTAAATATTTTCAATATTCGCCATCAATGAAATAATATTGAAGTAAAAATATATTCAATTAACATCATGCATTATTTAAGTATAACACATTATTTTGAAAATTGAACGCATTACCTTATAAATAATGCTGTAACTAATATAATAAATATTTATATATCCTTTATTTTGATAAATTCATGAATGATGATATTACATTCTTTAAAAAAATTTCTCAATTTGATTTAATAATTTGTGCCTTTCTTAATTCACCTATAGATTCTTCTTCCTTTTTTATTCAACATTTCTCTGATATATATATGAATGCCTTTTCAATTTTATAAATGTATACAATTTAAGAAGAAAAAATCCACTGCTATTATGTAGGTTTTGTAAAATTTTTAAACCATACCAAGATATAAATTTTGATAAAATTTTTCTAAAGTATGATATTTTTTAAAAAAATAGTGACTTTCATTTACTGCAACATTTTTCATTTCATAACAAGGTTTATAATTTAACAAAAGAATATTTCAAATTATTCTTTATTTTGATTTATCTAACAAATGATTTTTTCTGAATGATTTTAAGTATTTCTGACTTTTACTCTCTGAAAAATTCTTGCTTAAGATTTCAAAACAGAAGAATCAAATAAATGCTTTTCAGAGATATTTTTGAGGAAATGACATTTTTTTTTATCTCAAAACTGTATTCAGTTCGATAACATCAAAAAGGAGAGGAGAATTTAAAAAGTTCTTTCCATTTTCAAAAATACTTTATTTGACTCTCAACATCTCTAAAATTCCATTTCAGAAATGGAGAGTAAAAATAAAGTACCCCGCAAGAGATTCGATTGAAGTTTTTCAAAATAAAATCAGGACATAAGATTGAACGAAATTATTTCCACGATAATATTTTTTACTTAATATCATTACGAGTATGAAGAAAGAAAAATAGTTCTACCTCTAATTTTTTTCCATTTTTCAAATAGTTTTAGATAATTATCTTGAAATAGAAATTTTGAAAACAATATTTGAGCATAAGTTACATAAAGAAATCTTAAACTTTTTTATTACAGCAGAAAGTTATAGAATCCTTTTTACATCATAGAAAGTTGTTTTTATTCTTCTAATTTGAAATCTTTGAAGAATTATACATTAATATCTCAAATGTAATATTAATTTTATGATTCATTTTTCTGTTGTTTTGAAATTACATATGAGAAATTAAAAATCAGCAATTTATAATTTAACTTGCAAACTATTTTATATGGTTAATTTAGGATGCCAAAATTTTCTGTAATTTAAAATTAATTATACAGTTGAATATTTTCAATTTCTCTAACTGAAAGGCTATAAGTACAGCCATAAATAAAAAAGTAATATTAAAGACAATTTTTTTAATCATTTCCTACTTAGGTTAACAAAGAACATTTTTATTTTAGTTGCTCTTTATTAAATAATTAACATTAATATAAATATGTATAGAAATATGAAGGAGCCGCAATATTATTCGGCAAAATAGAAAGCGAATTTCCTTGTAATTTACCATTATCCTTTCTATACATTTTGTTCGAACTCGCAGCCCAAGGGATAGGGAATCCAACGCCCTACCAACCAGACTATCTCGGCCTAACGATTGCAATTACTATAAATAATTGATCAAAAATTTTTACTAGCATTGAATTTTCACCGCCAATTGAGGATTTAAATCCCATTGAGACAACTCAAAATGCTTGATTTTTCTACATAAGATGGGGTCCGTAATACAGATTAAAAATTTCTAATTTTCAATATTCTGAATTTTTTTATTCGGAGGTACTTCAAAATGAATCTGAAAAATCATTTAATTACCGAAGTTTGTATTTTATATGCATCAGGCATTATGATGATAAACAGAATCGTTTAAATTAATCGAGCGAAAGCATGTTAAGTCCAACCTCTTTCTTGTTGTGAAAAAACAAACTGAATCCGTTACTTATTTGGAGAAGGAAAATCAATTTTTGGCGAGAAAAATAGTTTTTAATTAATTAATAAAAATAATGAATTTGAAAAAATAATGTGACACATGTATGTCTCTTGTATTTATAATCACATTTTCGAAAAATTGATTTATGCATTCAAAGAAAACAACCTCATTCAGATCAACAAAATAATTAATCCATTTAATTTTCATCTATTTCTAATAACAATAACATGTTTCCAATAATTTTATCGTGAATCCTTTCTCTTATACGAGTTAATTTCTGTTACTAAATCTACCGTAATGTTTGCAATATAATTTATTTCATATAAAGAATAAATCTTCCAGAAAAGAGCAGAACTTGAACGCATGGATTGTTGAATAATTATCGACTTATTACTGTAGTGACTGAAAGACACGATACGAACCTGCCACTCTAGAGCCAGTAGCCGAATAACATGACCCCAATACCAAAAGTATACTTCATTATCGTAAATGTTATCTGGCTTATGAAGCTAGCGCCACATTGTTAGTATTTTTTTTTCCTTTTTTTTCGAATTGATTTTCGTAATTTGATTTCGTAAATTGATTTTCGTTAAGAGTATACTCAATTAAATTCATAAGATTTTATAAATTTTTAAACAGAAAATTTAAATTTTCTTTTCTTTCTAAAAATATTGTAATATTTATAGCTTATTCTTCTAAAAAAGATGAATTTATTTAAATTAATACATTTTTATTGCGAAAGAAATACATTGATTGTACTGGATTAGACAGAATTTTAATTTCTTCTCTTGAGAAAGGTATTTGTGCAGACATGTAATAAATTTAGACTTTATTAAACAAGGTTTCCTTTTCAAAGCCTGAAAATCAGATAAAAAATATATTAATCGTAATAGTTTTCTTTTAAAATTAAAAATATTTCTTTCTTTTTTTTCAAATAGTTATAATATTTTAATCAGAACAATACAACTGTAATATACGTGGATATTTTTAGTCTCTTTAATGGGAAATTTATGAGAAGATTCTTAAATTAAACAAAGAAAATTCTGATTTCAGACGAAAATTTAATTGCAGAAGGTTCAACATACATGGCATAGGTATACTCCGTCCCGGCCGAAGCCATTCGGATATAACGATGAGCGGCCGCAAAAGTTCAACATACATAATTTACTGAAAGGAATTACATTCATGTTAATAGTTATAAATATAAAAATTATTTTTAATATGTCTGGTATGCAACATATAAAAGGCAAACTACTATAATTTTCAAAAGATTTTAACGTCATATATTAAAGATTACATTCATTTTAGACCTCTAAGAGTTTGACAATACACTTTGGGAATCGAGTTCATCCGTACTCGAAGGCGATAATGAGATATATGTCTTAATATCAAATTAAAATTCTATATCCAATTTTGGAATAATCTGCCAAATATTCTTTACACAGATGCACCTTTTGTCCTTCCAACACGTTAAACATAATAAAAAAAAATATTAGAATCAAATGTCATTAGTTTTTGTATTAACTTCAAAGTTTTCATGTTTTTTATTTGGTTTTGAAGCACTTAATTAGCAAGAATGCATTAGATTCGAATTAATAAATAATGGCGACGCATTTTGTTTTTATTTTTTAAAATAAATTCGTATAATATTATAATATTAAAAATTTTATATACATTGTTTACGATGAGAATAGAATTTCAAATATTAAGAAAATAAGTAATGTCAATTAAAAAAGGAATTTACATGCCATTTGATTTAGGAATTTGATTAACTTCATGATTGATTCTATATCCAATTTTGGAACAATAATCCAAACATTATAGAATTATTTATACAGGTCCAACTGTATAAAGATTTCCAGCAAAACAAAAAAAAACCTAATTAACATTAACAGTGTTCAAACTTATTACTCTATAGTAATAGTTATCATTTTAAAACAATAAAAAGTATCCTTTCATTCAATTTTTCTACAACGTTTCATTTTCTATTGTAGTAGAATTCCTTTTTTATTATTATTTAGTCAACTTTAATTTTAGAAGATACAGAATATATATAAACTATATAAATTTTATAGCTTTTAACGTTTTTCCTCTCTTTCCAAATTTTTTTACACAATATTCAAAAAATATTCACTTTTCATTCAACCTTATGCTCTTAATTTAAATTTAGTAGATCATTTTTTCTCAATTCGAGAATCAACAAAAAAAAATGCATTTGAAATCTTTGTTTTAATCTTAAAGAAACATAAAAAGTAACTTAACATTATTGTATTAAATTTGTATATTTAGTTCACACTATAAGAAAATAACTATTCATTAAGCTAGAAATTTTCTATTGATAGAAAAATACAATTATATAAGTGCAGAAGAATAAAAACAAAATGAGTACAAAATTATTCTCCGGTAGATTCCGAATTAGGGGTAGTTACAAAACGAAAGCAAAAATTTAAAAAATAACCAGTGATTACGATGAAAACAGAACGTTTGTTATAAAAAATATATATTACGAGAGAAGTAGTTCTAAATATACATTAAATTTATTCTTTTTAATGCATTACATTATGATATAATTTATAAATATGGTTTTCGGTTATGGTTTTTTAGTAATCCTGTTTTTTTTAAGGAAAAAAATAGAAATTACTGATGAGCTTATAGAAAACTATAAAGTACAGAAAATATTAGAAATTGTGTGAAAGTATAATACGTAAAAGACAAAAGATTAATTTTCATGTGAATACAATATATATTATTCCCCATTTAAAAACATTAGTAATAATACTTTTTTTTTCTTTTAAAAAATTAAGCGTCATGGTGTCATAAAAGTTATAATAACAAAAAACGCTTAGAAAACTTATAGAATCGCTTATTATTTAATAGTATAGAAATTATTATTTAATGGTAAAGAAATTATTATCTAATGGTACAAATATTATTATTTAATGGTACGGAAATGGCAAAACAAAGCCAACTTTTTTATATTACTATTTTAACTACTATTTTACTATTTTAACTTTTTTATATCACTAAAATTGAAAGAAACTTTAATCGTGGCATCCATCTATCCGATCCAATAATGACACCCTAAAGGGCACATATAGTATCTGTTTTCTGAACAAATTTCAGAAATTTATCTTTTATGAAATTAGAGCTAACTTCAGAAAAGCTTGTGAGCAACTTCTAAATGACCAAGAGCACCGTTATTGCAAAGTTAGAGTTTTTAAATAGATAAATCAATTTTCTACTAAAAATTTTTACAGCTCACGGGCATTTTATATAAGTCTTCCAGGATGAAACATCCGACTTCAATACTATTTAATTATAAGCTTTTCTGTGTCATTCTATCTTTAGAAGTTGGAAAATAAACACCATTCCTTCATCCGAACATTATTTTTAAAAAATTTTGTGTTAGTAAACTTTTTATATGTATTTTACAAAATGTTTTTTATTTTAAAATTAATGTATAATTTCATTATTTTTTGAATGTTTTGATTTTTCAAATTTTTCTAATCGTTTATTTTTACGAAATAAGAGACCATTTTGATTGGTTACTGCTTAGAATAACTGGATTCCAATCAGATATCTTTTTAAATGGAACCAATAAAATCACACATTTACTCTGAAGACCGTACATATCATTTGCATCTATTATGGATGTAAATATATGTTGTAAATTGTAATGTGATATAGATATAATTATATGATATAAATTGTAATGTAATATGGATGCAAATATATGATGTGGGATGTTAATTCTAAATTCTTATGTCAGCTAGATTCCACATGCAAGTCTAAAATGATTTATTTGATCGTTTCGAGAGAAAAAAGAGCTTCCATGAGAATTTTCTGAATCTTCATTCTTTCTGAAGGACAAATGAATTGTTTTCACGGAACAAAAAAAAATGCTGTCTTATGGAAGTTTCACCAGTAACTATTTAAGATTTCCTTAAGATTGAACTATACAATATTTTCAACTTTAGGTGGACCAAATAAATTTTTTGCCTTTCTTAAAAAGTGAAAAAAAGATTTTTTTAAAAAAAATATTACCGGCAAGGTTAATTCTGCTTTTTTTATCATGTTGTTGCCCGTAAGGACAAATCCTTTACAGCATTAAATACAAAATAAAAAGTTTGAAAAATACTGTTTTAAATAGGGATGTGACACAGCATTTAAAAAAATTTACGTTTTACAGTATTGCAAGAAAATAAATTCCTATATGATATCTAATAATTAATAATTATAAATTTATAAATATTAATTACATAGTGTATATTATATAACTAATGTTAATTGCAAAAACTATCAATGCAACATGACGATTAAATTACAAATAAAGAAAATAGTTCATTTTTCTTTACCATAAACTTACTTTACATTGCCCAGAAATAAAAATTTATTGTATGTTATGCACATTAAATATTACAATGGTATTTTAAATAGTTTTAAAAAAATTCCGAAACATAATTCAAATTTTTATGAACAAATTTTTGCCATTTATTATTCTTTTTTTTAATCTACATTAAGTCATATTTTATATCCTTATAACCTAATTCTAATTGTAACAAAATTGTAGCACTACAAGCCATTTCAAATTATTGATCGAAAAAAATGTTGCATAGATAATTATAAATCTATGTAGGTTTATTTTTTAATAGCATATGTAGTAATACCCTTATTCTATGTTTTATTTAATTATATACAAATTTTTTTATCTGCCCTATTCTTAATCCCTTTAAGGGAAGTTAAGCAAATTGTTTTCCACCATTTTAGTTCTCGTCTCCTCCAGATTGTATTAATATTTCGATGTTACTTGGAAAGCATAAAAGTAGAGTGATATTTTATATTCTTGAAAATTTTTGATGATCTGATTTGTTTTGAATTTATGTATAGAGTCTTAAGTATTTACTTTGGAGTTATAACGTCGGCATTTTTGTTATTTGTAAAATTGGTTTCATTTGAAGACAGGAAAAGAATACCCGCAGCGTAAATACCAAATATTATATTCAGAAATGCAAAAGATTTCACAATTTTCAACAATGTTCGAGTAAAAACTTCGCCAATATTCTACTTCTTTCGGTTGCCTCTTTCTAACACAGTTTCTTTTCTTTTCTTAAATTCTACATTTTTGCAAATTTTATGATTTCAAAATACTTTATTCCACTGAGAATAATGAGACTTTGCTGTATCTGCAATACGTAAATAATAAAATTTTCCGTTTTGTGGAATGATTAACGGCTCCTTGTTATATACAATAGTATTAGGAGAAAGCGAAAATAGAATAAAAAATATGAGTTATTTATTTCTCCTGTTGTCTCTTCTTTTTATTCTCTTGTTATTTATTTTTTTAACTTGTTACTTATTTATTTCTCTTGTTCTCTTGTTGTATTATTTCTTTGTTGTCACTACGCTATCCTATTTGGTTTTATACCACATAACTTCACTAATATACAGTAACTGAGATTTGTTACTGTATATTTGCATTGTATTTTTTCTCTGCAATCTTTGAATATTATTTCAGCAATTACTGTTTTTTCCCTTTAAAAGGTTCTATTCAATAAAAAAAGAAAAAAAATTATTCATATATATTCGCTATTCGTACGAAATAAGTATTTACTAATAATAAAGGTGATCATATATATGCATGTCTTGGTGCTAAATAGGCCAGACCGTTTGACAAACAACTACTAAATTTGCAACAAATATGTCTTCAAATGTGGAAATGTACAACTCCATAAAACAATCAGCGGTTTTTCGTGACTATATTTAGAAATATTATATCTCAAAAATGATTTACATGACACTTAAACATTAAAACAAGTTATTTAAAAAAAATAAGCCAATTCTTGCTTAGATCAACACAGAAAAAAATATTAACATTTATTAAATATTTATAATTAATATAAACTAATGATCAAAAAATAATACCTGACCAAAATAAAATCAAGTTCGTATACATTGAAAATAAATCAGAATACACTCTGAACTCAATCAGAACACACTCAATCGGCATTGAATTTTCAAAGCCAATTGAGGCAACGCAAATTCGTGACTTATCAAAGCCTGTTGGAGTAACGTAATACAGATTAGAAATTTTTGATTTTATTTATCTGTATTATTTTAATTCAACAGTACTCTCAAAAAGAATCCAAAAAATCGATTAATTAACATTGTTTGATTTTAAGTGTGTGAGATATTAAGAAAATAAATAGATTCGTTTAAAATATTGGGCCAAAAACATGTTAAACCTAACCTGATTAGCGTGGGAAAAATATATACGGTTTTTTTTTGCAGGGAAAAAATGAAGATTTTTGTCGAGAAATTTAGTTTTTAATTAATTAATAAGAATTAGTTAATTAATATTTGAAAATAAACCGTAATAAAAACATTTGTCATCCACTAGAAGTTAAAAAAATTCCTTGAACCTGAATGGATGAATAAAAAGTATTTTATTGCATGAAAAAATATATTTTTAGCTATACAATTTTGCAGCTATGTAATACTATATAATTGTCGGATATTTTAAAGAGATTTATAATCCTGAAATATGAACTGTTCATCTACCATGAGGCTTTTTATTCATAGTTGTTTTAATTGAGCATTTAGAAAGCCACATGCACTACTACATATCAATGGGGCTTACATAAGTAGAAAAACACATTTCATAAAGACATCTCACGCAGAATAAGTACTCATACATCGCATTCGTTTGCACAACCCTTTTTAAGGGGGGGGGCATTCAGACATATCACAGATAAAACAGATAAAGAACAGCTATGTCCGAACCAGGACTAGAACCCATGACTCCCATTTCACTGGGATAACACGCTACCCCTGTCAGAATGTTGGCATTCTTTTCAAAGTTGAAAGAAAAGAATAATATTATATTCATTATTCCCTGATGTATAAGACTACACAAAATGTAAATCTACAATACATTGAGATCAAGATTAGACGATATTATAGTTCACTGATTATATTTACAATGTGATGGATCTCCGTTAGAACAATTTATGCATACAATAAACAGAGCATAGGATGGCTTTAAATTCGACAGGTTTTAATCAATGTCAATTTGATGACATTATATTATTAAGTTATATCGAAATGTATGTGAGTTACAACTAAATTGTATCTCCCGAACGTTTCCAAAATAATTGTCTCGTGGTTTAAACAGATTAAAGTCATGCATTGAGAAAAATCAATGAAAATTTAAGTCATTATCATCGAATGTTACATTTACTACTCGAAAGACTAGCTAAAGTTTCAAGGATAAATAGCATAGCCCCTCATTCTTTCACAATCCAAATATGGGGTTCAGTAGTAAGATTTGGAATGCACATTTTAGCCGGGAGTCATTATAAATTATTTCGCGAGAAAAGTTTTCTTATTGTTTTAGATTATTAGGAACTTATTTATCAGGATTTCGTTATTTATAACGAATTGATTTTGTGGAATATTTGGTTTGCTTTTGTGTCAGTTAAATAGTTTGGATAAAATTGGTCATGATTTTCTCAAATTTTCTGATAAACATTATTATATTAATAGTTTTACATATACTACGCTCATTGCAGTAAAGTTAAAATTGAAAAGCAGTTGAAAGATAACTCTATTTTTCCCAATGTTTTTGAGCTTTTATATCTTCATTGTTATTAATGAATTCGAAAGGGTTACACATACATTATTGATTATCATTTGTATTTAATATTTTTCCATGAATATTAATGACAAGCGCATATTTAAACTATCGTATAAAATTTTGCATTTTTTCCTTTGTTTATCTGAAATGAGAAGAAAATATGAAATTCATTTAAGAGAATTATTTTTTACAGAGATAGAAGTTTGTCTAAATATGAAGAAGTTCTTCAGTTTTAATAGAAATCCTACTATGAAATTTCGTATTTTTAATTTCTTGTTTTTTTTAATACTATCTTGTTAACTGAAGAAGCGATACAGAAAAACTTGTCTCTTTTCAGTAGCATGATGAAGATCTGAGCAATTTCTTATAACTGGAAATTCATCAAGTATTATGTAAATAAATTTTTGAAGAAATTAAATACTTTTACGGTATAATTAAATGTCTTAAAATTAATTTCAAATAAATTAGTGAAAGTTGTATCTAATTTAAAATTATCAGACATTTTATTGATTTCAATTGTAACTCGTTATTAATCTGTGAATCTAAGAACTTTTTAGAATTCGTATCTATATACTTTTAGAAAAATATCCCTCAAAGTTTATCCTTAATTATTAATTTATTATATTATAGAGTAAAAAGTAATAATATAACTGTGATGAATTAAGAGTAAAAGTCTAGTGTTGAATTTTAGAAAAACTCAAAACTGATATTTTCACTTTTTTCACCTATTTCATTATTTTGATCTTAGTACTGAATAATTGTGTGTATCACTTTACTCCGAAGAACAACTCTTGCTATAATTCGAATTGTTACTGAAATACATATTGAAGGTTTAATACACAGATAAAGGAAATAATTGCATTTTCAGTTGTTAAAAGCATACTCTGTCCTCTATTAGATTTTCTTATAATGGTACGCTTGTGTTGCAACCCGCTTGTTCAGCGCCTTGGCGCTTCTCTGCGTCGCCTGGAATTCTGGCAACCCTATATTTCTTCGTATAAAAGTTTTATTGCAGATTTTATTTTGTTCTGATAGCGAGCAACCGGCGCTATATCCGGTATGAACCAGGTTATACTTGGTAAGAATTGTTAATATAGTTTAGTTAGTAAATAAATGTTTGTTACTGTTCGGACTGTTCAATTATGTTCTGGATTTTACTGACTTACTGAATGAATATTGATGGAGATGGTAAAAGGAAACCTCTTCAAAATTCCACATTTTTGGCGTCCGCGACAGGATTTTATTTCTTTTGGATATTCCGATGAGCTGAAGAATCTGAGGTAAGCTCAGTTTCTAAATTTCTCTGATTATTTTTATGTGATTTAATTGATTGAAACTGAATATGACGACGAAGTTTGAAAAGCTAACCAAGAAGCGTTCGGGTCTGAGAACCCAGACGACTAAGCTATGCAACAAAATCAGTTCGACTCTTGAAGACGAGTCGATATCATTGGATGAAAAATTTGACCTTTTAAATATTTTTAGAGACCAATTAAACGAAAAATATGAAATCCTAAAATAGCTAAATTCTGATATATATGATAATTTTTTTGGCATCGATTTTGACAAAGAAATCGAAAGTTCCGAGAATTACAGTGAAAAAATTATAGAATCGCGCTACAAAATTACTAGATTTATAAACGGGTATAACTTGAGAAATAAAAGCATCGTATTTCAAAATTCCATTCCTAAAATTGATCCGAATCCAGTAAGGACTAATTTCAATCATTCTGTAAAATTACCGAAACTCACTATACCTAAATTTTATGGTGATAGTTCTTCTTGGCTTGATTTCTGGAGCCAGTTTTCCAATGCCATTGAAAATAATCCAAATTTAACACCTATTGACAAATTTTCCTATTTGAAATCCCTTCTAGGTGGTAATGCTTACAATGTCGTAACAGGTTTTTCTCTTACTGAAGAGAACTTTAATTCAGCAGTGGATTTACTAAAAAATCGTTTTGGTCGCAACGACCTAGTAATCAATGCTCATATGAGTAAACTTTTGAATTTAAAACTAGTAAAGAATGCTGCAAATGTCAAGGAATTAAGAGAGCTTTATGATAGCTGCGAAATACAAATCCTAAATTTAAATTCTCTTGGCGTTACAGAGGGAAGCTACGGCCATTTACTGTGTTCAATTTTAATGAAATTGCTTCCCGCAGAAATTGCTCTCGGGTTTAATTGGTTGAGAGCAGACTCGAAGAAAATGGAAGTGGAAGAGCCTCTTTCGTTTCTAAAAAAAAGAAAATGAATCTCGTGAACCTACAAACAGCATGCAAAATCACGACTATCAAAGCAGCATTAAGAAAGACAGTACTAAATATAGTAATAATAAATTTAGTGGATTCAAGCGTGAAATACCTTCAGCAGCAGCATTAACTACAAATGTTCAAAACACGTGCATATTTTGTAACGAACATCATGATTCAAAATTTTGTAAGACTTTCTATTCCCAATAAGCGTGAAAAATTACGTAAGGACGGGCGCTGCTTCTTATGTTTCCAGAAATATCATCTATCCTCTCGATGTACCAAAATTAATTCAAATCCATGTAAAAATTGTAACACGAACTTTCAACCACATCACTACTCTATCTGCATGAGTAAAATTTCAAGTCCTTCGTCAGTGAAAGAAAATAATTCTGACCCTAACATTACTAGCACCTCAGTATCACATTGCAAAATAACTAAAACCGAAAGTATTAAAGATGTTATATTGCAAACTGCTTGCGTTAAAGTGGAATCTGATTATCATGCAGAAACAGCTTTATGTTTATTTGATACCAGAAGTCAAAGATCCTTTATTTCTAAAAAATTGTCATCAAAATTAAATACTCCAATTATTCGTAAAGAAAATCTTCATATCTTTCCCTTTGCAGCGTTTACACCCCAAACCAAAACTTATGACGTAGTCAGATTGAAATTGTCTCATCTAAAAGATCAAAATCGTTTTATTTTTTTCGAAGCCTTAGTAACGGATATAATTTCGAATGCAGAAATTCGCTCTCCTAATCTAAACACAGACATGCAGAGGAGACTGGAGGGTTATTATTTATCCACCTTTGACGCCGCCGCGTCTGGCTGTGAAATCAATGTGTTGATTGGAGCCGACTATTTCTACCAAGTTTGTTAGAACTGTGAAGTACTCAAACTTACGAAGTCGCTCTTTTTATGCGATACTCTATTCGGCCATACATGGTGCGGTTATTTGGAAGAAGAAAAAAATGAAATGAGATCAACTTCTGTTTTGAACCTTTCTTTAAATTGCTCGCCTCAGCTGGATTTAAAATGCATGTGGGAATTAGAGAATATAGGAATTACACAAGCAGATGATACTGCGTCAGAAATGGATCGGGAAATATTGAATAAATTCGAAAATAATTTAAAGTTTGTAAATAATAGATATGAAACAGGTTTAATTTGGAAGGATGAAAAAAGTAAAGTGGGGAACAATTTTAGAATAGCTAAAAAACGATTTGATGAAATAATTCGTAAACTAGACCAATATAAGGATTTATGTAATAATTAAAGACATTGTTAGGGAACAGGAAATTAGTGGCATTGTTGAAAAATGTTCGGACATAACAATTGAGAATAGTTATTTTATGCCTCATAGACCTGTTTTAAGAGAAGACAAATCTTCTACGAAAGTTAGAATGGTATTTGATGCATCATCAAAAGAAAAACACTTAAATTCTTTAAACGACTGTTTATACTCTGGACCTTATCTTAATCCAAACATACTTGATGTGATATTTAATTTCAGGAAATTCACTGTTGCGTTTTGCGCTGATTTAGAGAAAGCTTTTTTGCAAATTGGGATTACGGATGAAGATCGGGATTATTTAAAATTCTTATGGTTTAGTGATGAGAAGGACAATTTCGAAATTTTTAGGTTTGCGCGTGCACCTTTAGGTGTTACATGCAGCCATTTTATATTGGCAGCAACGATCAAATGTCATATTCGGAAATATAATGACCATCTTGAAGTTGTTAAGATTTTGGATGATTCCTTGTTTGTTGATGATTTAATTTCGAGTTCCAAATCAGATGATGACGCTTACTATCTAATTTCGACAGCTTCAGATATTTTTAAAGAAGCTGGAATGAATTTGCGAAAATTCAGTACTAACTCTGTTAATCTTAGAAAAATGTGGGAGGAACCAAATTTGTGTGACTCACAAGAAAATTCGAACAATAGGTTAAAGGTTTTAGGGTTATTATGGGACACTAATTCGGATACTTTGCATTTTGAGATGCAATCCTTTCCCGATGATTGGAAATTTAATTCAATAAAACGCGTTGTTCTCAAAGCTATGTTAAAGATTTTTGATCCTATTGGATTTTTTTCCCCTTTTTCTATTCGAATGAAAAGCTTGTTGCAGGAAACATGGCAGCGGGGTTTAGATTGGGATGCTATTTTGCCTAATGATCTAAAAGATGAATGGGAAGGTTGGTGTTCGGAAATTGAGTTTTTAGATAAGTTTGAGGTATCCGAAAATATTTCCCGCAGAATAAAGATTTTTCTAATATGATCCAAATTCATATTTTTTCTGATGCTAGCCCAAAAGCTTATGGGGCTGTCGCATATTTTCGAAACATAACAAGTGATAGTGAAATTCATACCAGTCTTGTTTGGGCGAAATGTAGTCGCCCAAATTAAACGCCTTTCAATTCCGCGTCTTGAATTAATGGGGGGGGGCCTTAATCGCTGCAAGGATGTATAAATATTTAAAAAATGCATTCAATTCTTTGAGTTTAGTTATACATTTGTGGTCGGATTCCACTATTACGCTACATTGGATTAAAGGATCACCTTTAAATTGGAAACCTTTCGTTGTGAATAGAGTTACTGAAATTCAGTCCTTGACAGATCCAAAATCATGGAACTACACACCGGGCAAGGATAATCCGAGTGATTTACTTACTAGAGGTGAAAAGCTGAGCAATCTCATCGAAAACAAATTATGGTTTCATGGTCCTGAATGGTTATCAATGTCAAATGACATGTGGCCAAAAGCTGAAAATTTCGTAATTGATAAAGATACTAAAGATGTTGCAGACGAAAAGAGATCAAATTTGAGCTCCGCACAATTGTCTTGTGCTGTTAATGAAATTCCAGATCCGTTGCTAAAGTTAGAGAATTTTAGTTCTTTAGACAAAGTGTATAATATTACAGCATGGGTCTTAAGATTTTTAAAAAAACATCGATAAAAGGAAATCCAGCTTTTCAGGCCTACTCTCATCACCTGAAATTGAGAAGGCAGAATTATATTGGATAAAACAGACACAACAATTAGAATTTAATCGTGAAATTGTATCACTCAAAAGTGAAAAATCTATTGATAAAGATTCTTCGTTATATAATCTAAATCCAAAATTTGATGAAAATGGTTTGCTAGTTGTCTCTGGAAGACTTCAATTTTCAGAGCTTTCCCAAAGGGAAAAACATCTTTGGATTCTACCAGGTGGAAATTTCACAAATTTATTAATTCGGAATGCACATGAAAAGGTTTTCCATTCTGGAATTTCAAATACATGAGCTCACCTGCGAGAAAAATATTTCATAATTATAGGCAGAAAATATGTTAAATCTGTGCTTAAAAAATGCTTGATTTGTAAGAGTTCCAATGCTTCCCCTGGAAAACAGGAAATTGCTCCTTTACCGAGGGATAGAATAATCGAATCCCCGCCATTTTCGACCTGTGCAGTTGACTTTGCCGGTCCCATTTACATCAAAGCAAAACCAAGTTCGGAAAAGGCTTACATTGTTTTGTTCACTTGCGCAGTGACAAGAGCTATCCATTTGGAGGTAGCAAGTAATTTGAGCACTGAAACATTTATTTTAGCCTTTAAAAGGTTTATATCCAGAAGAGGACTATGTAAAACAATTTATAGCGACAATGCGAAAACTTTCATAAAGGCCAATAATATGTTTAATGAAGTCTGGAGCCGAATCCCCAAACCTGAAGTTCAGCGATATTTCAGAGAAAATAAAATTATGTGGAAATTTACTATTCCTAGAGCCAGTTGGTGGGGCGGATTTTGGGAACGGAGGATCCGTTCTGTGAAAACCCCTCTGAAGAAAATTCTCCGAAGATCTTGCCTTACCTGTGAGGAAATTCAAACTACACTAACAGAAATTGAAGCTGTTATCAATAGTCGTCCTCTGACTTACGTGTATGAAGAGAACAGCGAACCTCTTCCGATTACTCCATCTCGTTTTTTAATTGGAAAACGTTTAAATTCTTTACCAGATTTCCACTGTTCAACTGAACCCAAATCTAACAAAATTATTTTGACGAAAATGTTGAGGTTCAGACAGCAAGTCATCAATCATTTTTGGAAGCGTTGGCGCAAAGAATACTTGCTTGAACTTCGATCGGCCAATTTCTCCACTCGCACGAATACTCCTTCTGTATTCAAAATCGGTGATGTAGTGTTGATTCAAGAAGGCAAAATGCCTAAACATTTGTGGAAATTAGGAGTTAACAAGGAACTTTTCCTTGGAAGAGACAGTAAAGTGCGTTCTTGTGCCCTTCAGACATCTTCTGGTGTTCTAAAAAGACCGATTCAATTGATATACAAACTAGAACTTGAACTCCTTGACTGATTATGATTTTTAAACTCAGTGAAGAACATTCTTCCTTATTGCCTTTTTGTGTTAGTGTAAATTTTTTTTTACTATTTTATCTAACCCAGTATTATTGTATTTTCTAGTCATCAATGTACCAGTGAAATTGACTGATGAACAATTCTTCATTGTTCATTGTTCATCCGGGGACAGTGTGTTGCAACCCGCTTGTTCAGCGCCTTGGCGCTTCTCTGCGTCGCCTGGAATTCTGGCAACCCTATATTTGTTCGTATAAAAGTGTTATTGCAGATTTTATCTTGTTCTGATAGCCAGCAACCGGCGCTATATCCGGTATGAACCAGGTTATACTTGGTAAGAATTGTTAATATAGTTTAGTTAGTAAATAAATGTTTGTTACTGTTCGGACTGTTCAATTATGTTCTGGATTTTACTGACTTACTAAATGAATATTGATGGAGATGGTAAAAGGAAACCTCTTCAAAATTTCATAGCTTGCATCGATGTATAATAAAGTGACAAAATTGAGTATGCATTTTGGAAAATAATTCTTCGCATGGACGAGTTTGTTATTTTGCATTAACTTGCATTTAATAATAATATGTATAACGAGCTTTAATTCCAGACACGTATTTATCTGTTTTTGTGTATTAAAGTATTAATACCAGGCAACATCCATTTAATTGCTAAATTAATGAAGTAGATTTAGTTCCTACTAGAAGAGTATCATCCCTAATTTGTATTTAATTATCTGCCAAGTTACAACACGATTAAACCATATATATTTATGCAATACATTATGAATTAAGATATACATTTACGTAACTTCTTTCCTTCTTGAAGATATTGTTACCAAAGTAACCGATAATTCCAAATAACTCTTTTTTTTTGTTGTTGTTTCAAACAATTTGAAAAAAGAGATATTGATCAAATTTTGAGAAAGAAACTTTACTGATAACAATAGCTTATATTATGTATTAGGAAAATGCATTTTAAGTATGAAGAAATAAAATGATGCCGGCTTTCTGGCACAAAGGTAGTCATCTTCCACGTGTATTGGGGTTCAAATGTTCGAGTCCAGGTTCGGGGATGACTACTCTTCTGTGTGTTATATGTGAGGTGTGTGACTGTTCCTCCCAGTAAAAAGGGCATGCGCAAGTGACTGTGATGAGTGTGTAGCTAAGTCGCACTCTTGGCCCTAGTTGGTACTACTTGAAATAAGACACGCATACTTCGGTTTAAAATCTGCTGATGTATCAATGGGGCTTGTCTACGAAAAATGCCATAAGTAACAACTACAATACAAATAAAAAGATAATAATTCCTCTCAAATTAAGAGCAAATTTTTCTTTTTATACGAATAATAGTTATGCCATTGGCTAATTTAATTAGTTTTGAAAAAAAAATATCACTATATATTAAAATATTTATAAAAAGAAATATGTATTTTTTATATTATTATTGTTTAGAAATACCAAAATGGTGTTTCCAAATCTTTTCAAAATTGAGATAAAATTTCTCAATCGTATTTCAAGTATTATTCTTTACACTTGTTTTTCATTACAAAATTTCACTCTCTTAGTCTGTTTTCAGTGATGAAATAATTCCTATCCCAAATCATTTATTTTGTATATGCATCAAATAAAAACGTTTCTGTTTGATAAAATATTCAATAAGTATATTTATTTCAAAATTTGTCACACAGGAAATTATTTTTGATGGTCTGGGAATGTGTGTGTGTGTGCGTGTGTATGTGCGTATGCGTGTGCGTGTGTATATGCGTGTGCGTGTGTGCATGCGCGTGTGCGTGTGTGTGTACGTGCGTGTGAATAAAATTCATTTCGGCAAGGCGAATGGCAAAAGTTTAAATACCATTTCAAAATCCTAATCAATAGACAAAACTCAAAGATGTGACGTCTTCTCGAAATATTCTCACTGACCCTTATCTGCCCCCTCTGTTTCATAAAATTGTGCTATGCAAATAATCACAAAATACAGATCTTCGGCAAGAGTCTAGCATTTTTACAAAATTTGTTTTGGGAATAGGTATTTCGGATACCCTTTTCCATATCTTTTCGCACCAAAATGTATCACGGAACAACAATTAAAATAACAAGACAATATAACTAATGTCATTAGTTTAAGTTATTATGTTTATGAATAATCTCGTTTATATGCATAGAAAGTACGAATCAACAGACGTTTAACCACCTGACACATTGGGTTCGAATGTTTATTTTAGAAGCTGAACTTGTGTGCCAAATTTTATTTAAACATATCTTTGGCTTTTATAACCGCAAAACCGTTTGTACTCAAACAGCCGGGTAGATAGAATTCCTTTTACCATATTTTGAACGATAGCTGATAGAGATCTATAAATTTGGAGGAAGGACGGATATAAAATCTCATTTGACTGAAAAAAGTTATTTTCGTCCCAGACACAGTAAAAAGAACCATAACGCAAGAATTATGTTTTATAAACTTGGTGAGGGTATACACGTTGATTTTTGTCAAACGTCTGAGTTTGAAATTTTTGTCGATTACAGTATCTTCTCTATATCTTGCATACAGTTACGTAAAATTGAAATATTAAAGTTAAAATAAACCATAGGTGATGCTTATATTGCTAACAAAGAATCAAATATTTATTACAAAATAAAAAAAATATCACTGTAAAATACACTTATATCCATAAATTAAGGAAAATGCGAGTTCAGGAAAGGTAAGAGTCAGAAGAAAAACAAAAGTGAGTTAGTTGTAAAGCCTATTTATTAAACAAAAATTAAAGAGCAAAAAAGATGCTATATGTTTGATATCATTAATAAGAGTTGAATTTTTTTACACCTTGAAGAAAAGGAAACTATATACAAAAACCAATATTACATGAGGGGTGAAACACAGTATGCCTCCCAGTCAATGCAATATAGTCCGTACAACGGCTATTCATGCCGAATATCAAATAATTGATCTGCTCTTGCGATATGTTACACCACTCATCAAGCAATGCTCTCCGAAGTTCCGGTAAAGCTGAAGGAGTTGATGGACGCGTTGCAACTCGTCAGTCAAGCATGTTCTACATGCTTGACTGACTACTGCTCTACTGGATTCAAGTCTAGTGAGAATGCTGACCAGTTCATATAGGTGATATCTTCCAACCGAAGGATTCGTTTTCTATGCTTGTATGGTGATGGCGGGCATGTCATCCATAAACACGAATTCTGAACTCATGGCGCTTCGAAACTAAAGTACATGTTGTTACAGCCATAGATTTAGCCCGTCATGGTATCAATTAACATCCAGTTCAGTTCTGGAACCCAGAATAATTCCTTCCCTCTGTAACACTGTAAAGGTGTCGTTGAATGATGTTCTCTTGGTGGTAACAGGAACCTGGCAATCTCCATAAGAAAGTCCAGTGAGGATCAGACTGGAAACTAAATCTGTAGTCGTCAGAAAAAATCACACAAGCCCACTGTTGACCCAATTAATTTCCCAAAGTTTGAGGAAATAAATTAAAAGGTGGAAGAAAATTCAAGGATAATGCGCAATAATTTTTTGAGGAAAACATATGGATCTAATTTTCCAATTATCATTAATTGCCCATTTCTGCAATAAATACAAATCTTTACTAGGAATTGAATTATTTATGTTGCAGTAAAAAAAAATTATAATAAGAGAAAAAAAATAGATCGGAAATGAAGCCTAGTGATATAATAAAAATAGAAATAATTTTCTCTGTTTTTGTTCTTGCGTGTATTAAATAATTCATTTTTAAATGAAATTCTAAATAAAGGACAACGTATACTTTCTTAAATAGAATTTATATAAATATTTTATTTAAAATTGTAAAAATGTATAACTTCAAGCAATGATTTTACATTGTTATTAAATATATTATCCAAGAGCCAAAGATCTGCGATATGTAATAAAGTTGGACATGATAAAGATATTTAATTTTTTCTTATAATAATCATAAAACCCGAAAATCACGAAAAACGTTATTTCTCATAAATACCATCCATCTCAGGTCAGCATTCTCAGGTTTTCCATCTTAGGTTAATGTAATAAGTCTTTTGAAATCAACAATGTACAAAGATTGAAATAATAAATGAATAAAAGTGTATATTTGAATTTGTTTCTAAAATGTATCAATATCAGCAAACTAAATCAGTTATTATCCTTCTAATTAGAATTTATAGTTTTTATAAACTCAAGAAATATTTTGCTAAGCATATCGATCGAGTTAATATATTTTTTTTGGAAAAAACTCACTTCTAAATATAATGGCAATGATTAGGAATTATAAATTACATAATTAAACAGTTTCACATTTTTTTTGCAAAAAAGGTAATTTCATATGTATTTACAGACTTTTGCACTCTGTAGCAATTTAGCATATTTTCATAATGTAGGAAGTTTCCAGTACATTTTATAGTGTTTCATTTTAATGATGTAGCAAATTTCGCATATTTCCATAAAGCAGCAAATTTTTCTTATTTTTTTATATAGTGTAGAAAACTTATTTTTATAATTTAGCAAATTTCATATATTTTTATGATGCAGCGAATTTTACATATTTTTGTTAGCTATGGTGAAAATTTGTGATCAGAAGTTAAAACACACTCTTGATATAAAAAAAATATATTACTTTTACATAGTTATATTATCATTATGCAAATGTATTTTCATATTTACCCATTTCCCTACGGACAGAGAATAATTTTAATATTCTAAAAAAATGGTTGATATTAGAATTTCTTTTTATCCCAAGGAAATGAAATATATCATCCATATTTTTTATGTCTTGTCATTTCAATATTTTTAAATCTATGTAACCATGATATATCTATTATAAATTTTTTCACTGTTAAAATACAAAATATTATGCAAAAGAATTTTGTGTTGCACAATTATAAAAACCTAATCTTATATTAGACTAGCATTCCCATTCCCGGCATTGCTCGGGTAATGGAATTAGCAGGAGCTAACAGTGCTTGGTATGCCTAGTTACGAAAATCCCCTATAATAATTACTTATTACCTATAATTTTTTCTAATTTTGGGAGGGTCCCGAGGTCCCTGGACTCCTTATATACATGCCCTTGTCCGTAACTGTCCTGAATGAACCCTTTAAAGAAGGGATGCGCAACCTTTTCAGGATGAGAGGCCAAAATATGAAAAAGGATTATGTCAAGTCATAAGCAGCATGTGAATGTTAAAAACATGAAAACAGAGGGTTTTTTTGTAACAATACGCATGAATTATAATTATCACTTTACTTATTTTATTCAGGCTCACATTATGCAATAAATAAATGAATGAATGAAATACAAACATTATAGATATGACTGAAATAATTTACCACAAAAAAAAGGATTTCTACTAAAAAGGTGGTAAACTTGAAATAGAATAACAGAGGAAAACTATTTGGTAATTATACAGAGACCACAATTTAAATTTTGAGAAAAAATTAATAATCAAAATTAGCATATTAATGAGATGACTGGGATTGAATATTTGAAGTTATTGATTTTATATTGGGCTTAAGATTGGTTGTGGCAATATATAGAACAAAATAAGAAATAGAATCGCAGAAGGGTTCTTTCATCTACTGTTCTATTTCTTACTTTTGATTTGTTTAGATTCATTAGTGAGAAAGTTTGCTCACAAATGTAAGTGCTGCCAAAGAAAGTTGCTAATGCTGCTGCATTTTGTTTTAAGCACAAACATTCCTCAGGTAAGTCTTTATAAAATTCTAATATTGGTTTTTCTTTAAACTGATTTTTTTTAAAAATCAGAATTCTGTAAGTAAATTAAGGTTAACTGCATGCTCTCATCCTCTAGATTTACCTCAACACAAAGAGGGAAAAAATTAATCAATTTTTGTTAGGCACTTTTCAAAACCTGAAAACTAATCATCAAATACATTACATAAGATTTGAATTATGATCTTCATTACTGCATTTTCATGTGCGGAAAATTTTCATGTCCGTGAACTTCTATACGAAAACTCGTTCTTGCTCGTAGCCATGAAGGGAACAAACTGAAAAGCTGCTTAATAAAAAGTAAATAAACCTAATGAACAAATGTAAATTATTTAATCTGGTGTTAAATCTGGAAAAAGTCTAATTTCATTTTAAATTATTCTTATTCTATTAACAACATTTGCAGGCCAACTTCAAAGGCTACGTGTTGCAATTTTGGCCCGCAGGCCCTAGGATGTGCATCCCTGTTTTGAAGTATTGATTTTCTTTGCAAACGCAGACCATCCACACTTTATTGTTATACCTATGTTTAAGTAAGAACATTTTTGTATACAACCTCTTTAGGTTTTTTTTCTGGTGCTAAAATTATTAAGCCGCTTGATGCACCGACTCTGGAGCAAGCTACATTAAATTGGCCGTATGAAAAACAGTCTTCTCTTAAATCGATCCCTGCTACTTTTAATGTTTGCCCTTGTGACTTATTACCGGTTATTGAAAAGCAAACTTTTACAGGAAACTGCACTCTTCTAAATTTAAAAGAATAGTCCGACGAAATTAGTGGAATGCAGGGTATCCTCGAGCGCATCCAGTAATTATCGTAGCTTCGATTACATGCTTATTAAGTCTAGTCACTTGTAGTCTGGTGCCATTGCATAACTTTGGAGGATAAAGGTTTCGTAGTAGCATTACTGGTCTCCCAACTTTCAGGTGAAGTAAGTGAGGTGGAAAACCTGGAATGAATTCATAAGACGCATAGTTTTTGCTGGATTGTTTTCGAAATTGATCAGGGTATGCCAAAACAATGCCAAATTATATATATATAAAAAAGTTTAGTCTCATTTTTATTTATCAATGGATTAGATTTATAATGTTAAAGTGGAAAAGTCGATAAATGACAAAAAAATTAAATGATAAAATTATTAGATTTTTACAATCTTTCACACTATTTTGAAAAATTTATCCAATTTAATGTAAAAAAAATTGATTAAGTGTTGGCGTAATTAAATATTAAAGCAAAATTTCGTCTCTTCGTTAAAAAATGCGCAAATTTTAGTTTTAAAAATACAATTTTTTTAATTGTATTGCAGCATACTACATCGTATTGTCTTTCAGGAAACATATCTGTATTTTTCCAGCTAAGCGTCTATTTTACAGGGCCTTTCGAGAAATAGACCCGTCAAAATGGACTTTAAAAAAATCGATATTTAATTTTTGCGTCGATATTTCGTAAAATAAATTATACCTCCGTGGTCTAGGATAAAAATTCCACCCGAATGCACTTCAATATTGAGTATAGAACGGACGCGTAGCGATGGCAATTTTAAAAACGCGATTTTACAGGTCGAAACGGTAAGCATGAGCGATCGCTGTTCCGGGAGTTCGTGTTCCACTCGGAAAGTAACATTACAGGTTTTAATTTCAGAGAAATTAAGGGGTTTTAATTAATTTCTCAGGAACTAATTGATATTTCGAAAACTCCGTTCTTAGTGGGTGCTTTCGTAATCATCTGAACATGCCTGCCAAATTTCAAGTCTAGGGCTTCAACTGTATTGGCTGTGCGTTGATATATATATATTATCTCAGGACAAAGATTTTTATATATATAGATAATTTTTCTCCTGTACTTTGTTACATTTTAAACAATTTCAGCTACACTCACTGACCAATATTGGACCATCTTTTGCATGGATAACGGCTCTGAATCGTTTGGGCATCGAGGCTACAAGCTTCTGGAGTGCATTTACATTCAGAGAATATCATGCATTGGCTATGAAGCTATTTAGTTCTTGTAAATTAGATAGAAGAGGAGAGTGCTGTGGGATGCACTCTACATCATATCCAACACAATTTCTATGGAGTTAAGATCCGGGCTATGTGGTGGGCATTGGAAGTCAGACTGATGCTCAGCGAACCGATTTTGAACTTTTCTGGCACGATCTATAGTTGAATTATCGTCCATGAAGTATCCGTCGTCATTAGGATAAAAATCCAACATTGAAGGGTGCACTTGATCTGCCAGTATGTCTAGTTTGATATCTAGTATATCTAGTTTGATCTGCCAGTATGGCTGTTTGTTTATCCTCGAGAAACACAAAGGAACCATTCTCATACCAGGGAGAACATTAGCATATAATGATACCTCCTCCAGATCCTTACAAGTACGTGTAAGGCAAGATGGATTCATGGATTCGTGGGATTCTCGCCAAATTCAACGTCTTCCATCAGTGCATAAAAAGGTGTAGTGTGATTCATCCCACCACATTACCCATTTCGAATCCTCAGATGCCCAGTGTCTTCTTTTCCGACACACTGCAAGCGAATTTTTCGGGCAGAAAAGAGTCACAGACACT
Organism: Argiope argentata; assembly: GCA_026289955.1. Classification (NCBI taxonomy): domain Eukaryota; kingdom Metazoa; phylum Arthropoda; class Arachnida; order Araneae; family Araneidae; genus Argiope; species Argiope argentata. Next base: position 5,728,983 of record JAOUZG010025323.1, read on the forward strand.
CGACTATGCATTTCTATCCTCCACAATCCTCTGCGCATGGTTCGATCTGAAATCTGTTGGGAAGAGCCTTGGATGACGATTTGTGTCAGTTGAATTACAGCAGAGTCCCTATTCTGACTTACAATTCATCGGAGATGATGCCGATCTCGCTCTTGGATATATGTGCTTGAACCGCAGTTACGTCTTCTAGAGAAGGATTGTGGATTCTGATTCCAACTTTAGAAAACTTTTGGTATGGCCTTGAGAGTTTTTTGAGGAGTTTGGCTAGTGAGTGTATAT
>JAOUZG010025323.1:5729661-5740972 GCA_026289955.1 Argiope argentata
TTTTTGTTATTTTTTAACCTAATATTAATAAAATAATCAATTTATTCTTAACATTGAGAAGTTAGGAATATTTTTCCTAACATTAAAAATTTTGCTAAATTTTCTTTAAATTAGTAGTTTATTCAAAACTAAAGGGATATTTTCTTTTTCTTCTAATATGCATCCCTTAAGTCTATTTTAACTAATTGGTTCAAAAAAATGTTTATGAATCATATAAAAATTCGTTTCCCAACTTAGTCTAAGGCCAATCTAGTCTATTTCAATACTTTAGTTGAAAAAGTATAAAAGTTTAGTTCAAATGTTTTTAAGAGATGTCTTGAGAAAGTTTGAAAGAGATATCTGTATTAGTGCTGCCAGCTGATCTAAGACACAACAGTTCCTTACCATTTAATTGATCTTTTGCCATCATTAATTTTGTGGAACCTTGATAAAGTTATATTTCATTTTTCCTAATCAATTATCATTTATTTTTCATTAAAATTCTGGAGATGCTTCTGAATACATTAACTGTTCGAAGAGATTTTCATTAATCTCTTAATCATCCGGCTTGAGCAATTTTTCATCTCCCACCATATTTACTCCGTCCTTTAAGACAATAAACAGAAGAGATTTTCAGATATTTTTGTTGACCGGAGATTTCATTCATAAATGAAATATTAAAGAATTATATTATTTTCTTATTAATTTTTGCTGGCCTTTTTTAATCACGTTAACATTTTCCATTTGTTAATCAATTCCTACTTTGGAGTTTTCTGGCAATAATCGATTCGTTATTAGACCAGATTGTTGTGTGTAACTTTGCAACTTTACTTAGCAAATATTTTTGTTAACTAATGTTTCATCAATCAATCTGTAATAAAAAATGAAGCTTTCACTAATATTTATAATATTGTAACTGACAAGGAATAATTGAAAGTATTTTTAAAAAAATAAATAAAACCAAAAACTTCTTAACTTCCTAAATTTTTCCTAATATCCGATGTAGGAATTGATTTCAAAATATTGTTTTTTATATTACTTGTTTATTTATTATGCATATCAATAAAAATCTTCCTAAATTTAAAAAAAAGGTTATTCTTATATTATACATATTACTTTTAGAAAACATAGAAATGTATTCAATAAATGTCCTTATCCATTAATTCATCCAGGGACGATAAATGTTCTGATTGGGTGACGGAATTGGGTATACTCTGGCAGAATTAGCCACTCAAACAATTCATTTGGATGAAAGAATAAAAATTGTTCTAGTTAATTAATATAAGTAAGAGGATGAAACTATAACGTTATTCCTTAATTAAAAAAAACCTGATTTTTTTATTTTTTATTTTTTATACTTATCATCCTCAATTATACTTATTACTTTTATAAATCGTGGCAATGTATCTAATAAGTGCCCCCACCCATTATATCAATCAGGAAAAATGAACTTCCTGATTGGTTGCGAGTATTGTGTATAATCTGGCAGAATTAGAAACTCAAACAAAAAATAATATAAAGTTCATAAAAGCTGTTACAGTGTATAAAAAAGGCTGTTTTCCCAGGGAGAAGCAAATATTATAATTCTGTATTTTCGATCACGGAAAGTTTCGCTACATATTGGTTACCACAAATGTAAAACATTTTCAGAGGATATATCGCTTAGCTATAGACCCTTTTTGGCGATCTTGGTAAGATACTAAAGAAATGATTAACTTTTATTTGGCATATTTTATGGATATAAGTTAACTGTATACATTTTTATAGCTGTTTCGCTTCCGGTGGAAATAAGGGACTTTTGAATGTTTATTGATGAAATAGACGATATATGCGAAACTTAGTTTTTGATAAAAGATTTTTTTAACAATTTTTTACAGTGACTGCTATTGAATTTATCATAGTAAATGTTTTCATTATTCAATTCTAAAGCGTACAAAAGCATTCAAATGAATACGAAATTATTTGTTTAACGTGATCTCAACAATGTATAATATTATAACGTTCGAGATGGAGAATCAAATTACATTTTTACTCAGCATTAACCCCTTAACCGGTTTATTTTCCTTACTATCTAATAAGATGACACCTTCTATTTTGGAAATATTTTCTTATTTTGATTCAAATGGAAATCCATGGAATACTTGGCTTATCTACGTATTCGAAGGCATTTTACTATTGAATTATAATTGTCATGAATTATTTATTTTTTGTTTACAACTATCAAATTCGATAAATTGATGCACGTACGGCGTACGGGCTAACCGGTTTAGGGGTTAATAGTTGGCATTCATGAAATTTCTTATTTCACTGAAGAAAATGTCTGGGGATAATTTTTTGCTTGGAATTAGGTTCACTTTCTTTTGTTGAGCTTCAATGGGTTGTATGCATTCCACAAATAATTATCCTAGTGATATAATTATATAAGAAAAGCAGATTTAAAAAAAGATGCTATTTCAGTGTTAGTTAAAAGGAATGAAAATGTATGAAAGTCTGCCTAGAATGATCAAATGAACGCTGTTGCGCAATTGAAAATTGCATAATCTCTTTCCAAAATATTAAAAAAGATTTAGCAGTTATTTTAAAACGCAATGGGAAATATTATTTTACAAATTTTAAAGAACAACCAAATACGAACGAATATGTAAGTAAAAGGATAAGGAATAATTTGTTTGAAGCACAATTTAATATATGATTGTTATTTTAGAATTAAATTAAAGATAGTGCTAAGATAATTATTATTTTATCTTAACATGATAAATATATATTTGATTTCATGCAATTCGATCATAATTATCGGTTATGGTTAAAGAAACAGTCAGCAATAATGATTAAGGATATAAAATTTTATAAGTTCCTGATACATCACAGAAAACGGCACCTAATGCAATTTTAAGCCAATTATGATATCACAATACAAATTGCAATTTGTCTGTTAATACTAAAAAACAACTGTAAATGAATTTTTCAAATTTTTGCGTTTGCTGTTTAAAATAACAAAATGCTCAAAAAAAATCCTAAGGTTGTTTTATACAGATAAATACTTTTAAGGGTTTTATGAAACATAGGTCGCTATAACAAATATGCCCTTAACTAAATTCCAATTTTTAACTATTCGTAAGCAGTAGAATACCAAGAATTAATTTTGACCATGCTCCTTTTGTTTAGTTGGGAACAAAATTCTATATAGATTAAAAAAAACCTCTCGAAAATAAAGATTTATTCTTCCCAGTCTGTCACCAAGCTTGTATTTATTATAAATAGGAAAACGTAAACAGATGCTTTGTTTAGACAGATCTTGTCTCTTCAAGTTTTTATATAAATTTAATATTTGATTAATAAGACCAAGTTAGAAATTTCTGTGTTCAGATAATTCAAAATGCTGTAAATAAATGTTATAAAATAATTTATTTGCTATTTAAAAATTTAAAATGCAAAAAAAGTTGCTTTTAGAAAGAAGTTGCTTTTAAGAAAGAAAATTACTTTTACAAATTTAGTAAATAATTTTAAAAAAATAAAAAAAAAGTTCATTATTGCTGACTGTTTCTTTAACCATAAATACTGTTGTACATAAAATAATAATAATAACTGTTTTCCAGTTGGGTTTTTTTTAACTGATTAACTTCATTTGGTCACTTTCAACTTTTTTTTATTTTCACCGTCTATAGAAAATAGTTATTTTAATGGGTTCGCAGATACTTTTAGAAACTTAATTCATTGAACCATTTATTTTTTCAACTTCAAATTTTCTTTAATGTTTATGTGACGCACTTTAGTTCATTATATAAAATCAACAATTTGAAGCATCATTAATGGCATTCAAAAACCTCTGGAAATAAAAACATTTTTCGAAAATCAAAAAATAATTTGTTTTGCCTTTATATGAAATTAGATGAATTAGGTGACATTTTAAAGCACAGAATACTAGAATATCTGTATAATATTGAATGCACTTATAGGTAGATTTCTTTTTGGCGCAAAAGTAAGATTTGACCATAATGCGCCATTATTATGGTTGAAACAATTAATCAAATGATATCATGAAAAATATCATCAATAATAAGATGCACATTTTAACATACGTAAATTTCGCCATGCTGTATCGTCGAAATACTTTTTAAAGCTCCAAAGTGGTAGCTCATATTCTCTTCAGCTATATGTTAATAGTTCCGATTAAAGTATTAATAATATGAGAAACTAGATGCATTAGATGTATTATAGATTAAAATGTATTCCTTATCTAATGCTTTAAATGAACTCACAAGTGTTCATTTCTTAGAAAATGCTCGAATTAAATTTTGGCGAGAATCATCTAGCCCGAGTTGCTGACTTTTACCATGCCAAGACTGTCTTCGTTACAAGAGCCATGGGATTAATTGGATCCGTAAGTAATTATTACCTTTTATAAATCACTTGTATTTAAAATAATTTATAATATTTAAACTAAAATGAGAGAACTATAAAAGCTATGATTCATATAATTTATTTAATTAGAAATATGACTTGATATATATTATTTCTCATTGTCAAGTTTCTTTTAATTTGAAATGAGATGATTGCGTGAATTTCCTTTTGACACAGCGCTTACTTTTCTTGACTTCTCTTTACTTCCAAAAGATAGCATGACAAATAGGTTATCTGGTTCAAGCTGCCAAAAATACAAAAATGTCTCGTAGTATAATTTCTCGTATTTGATTAATACATATTCTAAAGTTGTTTTTCTTACATATTTAAAGCTTAAATCGGGATACACTTTAGTAAAACCAAAACATATTGTTATAGTTTTAAATTGTAGTGAGGCACATTCTAATTAAATATGACATATAGGATATCTGATTCAATATTACCAAAAATACATCACTGCTTCGTCGTAAAATATGTCCTTTTTGACTCTCACATATTTCTGATTTGTGCTTATAACTTTCCATTTAAAAGAAAAATGCAATAAACAAAGATCACCTTTAAATCTCTAAACCTTTTTAAAAAGTTTTAAAAAATATGGATGAATTATGAATTGATGTTTCATGTAAAATTGTACTCATGCAAAAATTTCTTATCATTATACGATGGTTAATTGATTAATTTTGAGCATTTTTTTTGTTTCATAATTTTAAGAACCTTTCTTACTTTACGAGCTATGCCAAACTTTAATGAAATATTTTTAAGGGGAACCACATTATTTATAAAACTCATTCTGTTTAGTACAAAAAAAATCAAGCAAACATTTTTAAAACTTAATTAACTCTTTACTTGAATTTTGATAGTAAATGCAACTAAAAAGATTCATATTTAAAAAAAAATCAGATATTTAAGATAATTCAACTTTTTAAACTAAATGAACTTCCTCTCCCTCCCATTATTTCCATTTTTAATACCCTGAACTTTGGGTATATGAGGACGGAAGTACACGAAACCAAATCCATCTGATAAGAATCCAATTCGTGTCATACGCGAAGAATAAAAATATGTCAACTTTAGATACCAGGAGCCATTTTTCTGCACCTAATTATAAAAAATGCCAAAAAATTATTCATTCTAATACTTTGATCTTCTCAATTATAAAGAATTCAAGTTTTAAAATAAGGAGCTTTCTATCTCCATTCTGCATGTTTAGAATTATTTTGATTTCAAACGTCAAGAATGAAAATTCACGTTTTTATTTTATTGTAATTTCAAAAAATAAGTACGTTTCTGTTTACAATGTTATTTTTATTATATATTTATGCCTATTAGAAGACATGATACAATAAATTATTGGCTTGCATGTTATACTTATTTAGGAGTAATTAAAAAAAATTTCAATGCCTTTTCTGAAAAATGACAATTTTTTATATTTTTACTGTACGATTATCCTTATATCTCAAAAATTAGTCAAAGTATCTTAACGAGATTTATAATTACTGCTAATTATGGCATGCATAATGTTTTGAATTATGAATTTGATGTTGAATGCTCTGGAAGAGGAATTATGAGTGTTTAATGTAAATATTTTAGGAATAAGTCCAAAATTACATAGATAAATTCATATATTACACGCAAAAATTTTATTTCTGAATATAATTCTTAAAGATTTTTAGTATTTTTCATCAATTTGCCCTTATATTATAAAAAACAACATATAAGCACAATAAAGTTTTAAAATCAAACGCAATCAAAAGTATTCTCTCTGTCTCTTCTTCTATTTAGTTGTTAGTATGTTGGTACGAGTTTATAAACACACACACACACACAGTTAAAAAAAAAGGACAATAATTGGTAATTTTATCTTTATCGCTTCATCTCCAAAATATATATTTATATTTAACTAAAATAATTTTATTATATGTATTGTTCTGTAAAATAATTATTTGAAATGTTAAGAGTTTTGATTTGTATATAGTCAAGTGTTATGGCGCTGTGCTGCTAGCTTTACGTCAAGTGAGACTGACAACTTTTGTTTGTTTTGTTTGCTTACTTCAAGTGAGTCTAACGATTTTTCTGCTGGTAGATGGTGCCACGACTGTCGCAGGAGGTTGCGTTGTCAAGGTCACCTATGCAACGAATGAAGGACGTGATACGAACATGCGACGCTAGATCCAGAAGCCGAGTAACATGACCATAATATATAAGTCGACTTCGGCATATTAGATAGTATCTGACTTATAAGGCTAGCACCACAAGAAAAAAGCACATCTTAACCCTCTAAGCGTCAACCCCGTAAATAGACGGAATCTCTTCTCCCTTCAAAACGTTAAACCCGTGAATAGACGGAAATTTAAATCCCTTTAAAACTGTCTCTGCCCGTACTTTTACGGGTCCACTTTTTCGCTTCCCCCAAACTCAAGCTGCGAGATAATGAGAAAGAAATGTGAGATAAGGAGAAGCCAATCGTTATCAGTGGACGATAGGAATGCTGTCTTCCTGGTCGCGTTCTTTTAAGCAGTTTAAAATTTCGTTTACATTCTCAACCTTACTTTTGAGATTTTGAGAATAAATGCGAATTCACATTAAGTTTTAAATAAAAGGAATAAAACTGAACGTATGAAAATATATTCCCGGAATGAACATATATGAGTATTGTAATTAATAAATTCATCCATAAGATTTTAAAACTTTTTAGGGTGAAATAACTGTTAATCTAAAAAAATAAATATAAAATAAAAAAGTGACATTTTCTCTTTTATAACGTACTTTTATTTAAGGATTTTCGAATTAAGATTGCTTATGAAACTTATTTTTTTAAAAAAATAAGACATTGAAATTATATGCTGAATTTTATTTAATGAGCGAGACTTTTCAACTTTGAATGATTTTTTTTTGTTTTCATTGATAAGTGTAATTAAAAACGGGGAGATATTTTATTTATATAAAATCCATAAATTGAAGTGAGTTTTTTTAGAATGATAAGTTTTACATTCATTATATTAAATCATATATTTTTATAACGTAATAATTTATATATAAAAATTGATAATTTATTTAATTTGCAATTTTTTTTGTTTATGGAATTTCACATTCCTTGACAAATACAAACAGAAATTTAAGCTTTGTAGAGATATTGTTTTTATATTTTTCTCTAGTTTTTCTCTAGTTTAATATTTTCAAAGTTAAAATAAGCGCAGTTTTTATAGGTTATATTTTTTTAATCGAAATATTAATCTTATTTCACTGTACAGTCTCATGTATACAACACGCACTTTTGTGAATGTTAAACACAATGTTAAGTGACATTTTTATATACGTTTAATATTGACTAATTTAATAAGCAAATTTTAATGCTCGTGAAAGTAAACGAATGAATGAGTTAAAAGTTATAATATTTTTAAGTTAATTTAATTAAAGTTAAATAATTATACTTTGTGTTTTAAATTCTAATTTTTTTAATTCCTTGGTCAAATTTTATTTCATATCTTAGCATTAAAAAAATTAATGCATGCAACTGGCATTTAGATTACCTTCTTCTCTTGTTTGCAAAATTTGAGTTCACTAGAGGTGATTTTAGTTTATTTATCCAGTTTGTTCACAGGAGTAAGAAAAATTCAGAAATACCCACATTTCAAGTAATTTGAAATTCTTTATTCTTAATAAACTTTAGCCTCACGTTTTCATTTTTTAAAAACAGAACTTGTTTGAACAAGGGTGTCAGACACTTACCACCATTTCTACTAAAATAGCGAACATCTTTACTGATAGTGAAGATGAATAATCGTTTTAGCGATCTCCAGATCAAAATGTTTGACCTAGGGCGAACATATTTTATCCGTATATAATTTGGGACTGGAAATAAACACCTCGGGATAAAATTATCAATAATTTTAATCAGAAATTTTATTACTTAAAATAACATAAAATTTTTATTCGCAATAAAAGTTGAAATTATCACAACATTATTTATACAGTGTATAATTTTATTTATACATTTTAATATATCACCAAGAAAATTCATTCTTTAAGAAAATTAAGATCTTGAATTTTTTGTATCTTATTTAGTGACATGCTAATTATAGAACTTTCGCTTCAGTTACATGTTTTGTTTGTAATTCAATAAAAAAAATTTGGAAAATGATATGGCAAAAAAATTAGTATCATTGATAAAGAAAATTTTGAATTCACATTTAATGTACCAAATATATTTCTACTGTGTTATTTTCGAATGAAATGTAAAATTTTAACATTTTATTATTGCTTGAAAAAGAGTTTTTTCAGTCATGATGGATTTAAATAATTTTAAATTGAGATTGACATAGGAAAAAGTAATTTATTTATTAGATAAATTTGATCTCATTTATTAATTAAGTTTGTCATTTAATAATTAAAAACAATTCAAGACACATCCTTTTAATTGAGATAAATTCGTAGTCGTAAGAATTTATGCATTTCATTCGTAAGAATTTATGTATTTTTTTTAAAAAAATTCTTAATAATTTATGCCAATTTGTATAATTTTATTCAAAGATTGATTAATTTAGTGATGAGCGTAATACGCATGCCTTTAGAAATAATATTTTGAAAGCGCATTTTAGAATACTAAAGTACATTGGAAATATTCTGAAAGAATCTTTTTTTTTTCAAGAATTAAATCACTTGCACGTAATTTCGAAATATAATTTCACATTACTGGGGGATTAAAAATTTTGAGAAACTTATTACAATAAAAAAATAATAGGCGAACACTTTCAATTCATAAAAATTAGATTCTTATCGTATTAAGTACAACAAAATTTATTTCTAATTTAAATTATATGTAGTGTTTCATGAAATAATCATAAATCCTCTAAAACACAACCATATTTTCTGTGTTTTCAATCTGTGTTATTTCGGCTGAAAGAAAAATGCTGTTCGAAATCGAAAGACTGCGATAAGCAACAGCAGTCACTCACAACATGACATCGGCTAATCTGCCTCCACCTGCTGTGCGGTAATAGCCGCAAAAGGGGAAAGCAATCCTTCTGTCCAAACCCTGACACTTTTAAGAACAAACCTGCTATTCAGACGCGCCGCTTTCGGTAAGTATTGCATTCTGAATATCGCCGCCTGGAGGGTTAATGACTTTATTCAAAATGATTTTATAGTTAGATTTAAGTATCTTCTAAATTTTCACGTATCTTAATTCTTGAAGAAATTAAATGGAAATGATTCGGTCGCAGTTTAAAGAAAATAGAATTCACATTTTATGTTAATAACTTTTTAAGCTTCCTAAAAGAAAGTTTTAGTTTAAAAAAATACAAAATTCTTATGAAAATACAGTAAGTTTATAAAAATATTACAATAAAATAAGTATTTAATTGGAGTTACAAAATCATGCGTCAACAAATTAAATCGGGTAATACAAAAAAAGGGGAAAGAACTAAGACTCTGGAAATATTTTGGAAGTATTAAAAATTTCATATCTCATAATTTAAAACATAATATATTTCTGTTTAAAATGTTTTTTAAACAAATTAGGCTTATTTATATTATTATACATAAAAAGTTTCATAACCCCAGAAGAATAATTCCCAAAACGTTACCGTCCTCTTATAGCCAGAAATTAAAAGGCCAGTTCATCAGCTTAGATGGTTTCGAAAATAAATTGCTATACCGTTACTATTTCAGTGGAAAGAAGTCTTAAAGCCAGCATTTTCTGTATTGAGAAAGCTTTTATAATACCAAATTTTTTAAGGATTGTAATAAATTTCTAGGTAAATTCAAAATACGAATAATCTGAATTTTTATGAATATTAAAAGCATAATTTGAATATAAAATTTAATTTTAAAAACGTGTTGATTGAGATTAATTATAATTTTTATTTGTATGGAAATAATTATTGACTTTAAGGGCTCTCGACTTCAGTTAATACTTGAGAAACTAGCCATTCCAAGAAAGCAATATACATTTAAATGTATTAGATATTATACATCTATGAACTAGTCGGCTTTCTGGCACAGAGGTACCGTGTCTTCCTCGTGTTCTGAGAGTCCCGGGTTCGAATCCGGGTACAGTAATGGTTGTTCTGGGTGCTATCTGTGAGTTTTGTGACTGTCCCCCCCCCTGTAAAAAGGGGCTGTGCAAGCAAATGTGGTGAGTGTGTAGCTAAAGTCGTACTCTTGGCCCTAGTTGGCGCTACTTCTAAAACAAGAGATGCTCCTTTCGGCTTAAAACTGCTGCTGAATTAATGGAGGGGCTTGTCCATGGCAAGTGCCATAAGTAACAACAACATATATGAATTAAAAAAAATATTCAATTTGTTATTGAATGTTTTGTTACTGGTCATAATTATGAAATTTTTTTAACTATTTTAAACATAAATAGTAAGCCACTTCTTCAAAGGTTCACATGTATTTTTATAAAACCATCTTTTTATTGCCTCATTTCTAATTTCTTTAAAATTCTTGCTCAGCTTGTTATTCAATGAATTCTTGAAAAAGAAGCGGTATGTTTGTAATGTTTTTGATTACTTGTTCTATTTTAATAATATGAATTTAATGGGAATTTCAATATCTAATTTCAGGCTTTAGTATTCACATCTACAGCGTACAGTAACAGCAATCACACCGGCGTTGTTATAAAAGAAGTTTATAGATTACCTTTACCAGCACAGAAATTTCTTATTGCAATAAAAGTAAGTTGCAACAGTGTATTTAGAGAAATTATCATATTTTTTTCTGACCAGTATCTGACATTATTAATATAAAAGTCTGAAAAAATTTTTTAAAAAATTAAAGGTACTATAAGTTATTAGATGTAGAACATATATAAACGAAAAATGTTATACATATATAAACGAAAAATTTTAGAGACTAGGAAATTAAAATATATTTAATATCTAAATGAATATTTGTATTTAAATATAAAAAAATTTACATTTCAAATGAT
>JAOUZG010025323.1:5772255-5813618 GCA_026289955.1 Argiope argentata
TAACAAGATATATGTAACAGCAACAACAACAACAATAATAATAATAATAAAAATAATTCGAAATGTTCTGATTCTCTGACATCTAATCCATGATTATTTTTACCCACTTTATCTTCTATTTGCTCCTACAACTAGAAGATAAATTAGGTAAAAATGGTGTAAGATCATGAGAAACATTTTGAGGAAAACTTACATTAATTTTCAATTCAAAATAATTTCTATGTAAAAAATACACAAAACTTCAATTAATTTGGGTATATATTATCTTAAAAAGCAGATAAATTTGATTTTATGAATATGCATAGAATACCGATTTATTTTAAAAGTATTGAAATTAATTATTAGCAACTGCCTTCACCACTAACTATTATTAAAGCTAACTTAATTTGATTTAATCAACGATTATAAAAATCAATGAATAAAAAAAAACAATCTATAGGAAAATAAATAAAATCTAAATATTTTCTGATTCAAAATTAATTAAAAATGCATTCTATTAAGATCGCACTAATTCTGTTAGATCTCAAATAAAATTTAACTTGACAAAATTGCAAATAAGTACGAAATTAAAATCAATTCATTTTGTTCTTCTTTTAATTCCATTTAATTTATTATCTCTTTTAAATGAAATATTTATTTCTAATTTCATGTGTTAATTATGAAATATTGCAACCTAAGCCTAAGTAAATGCATTAGAATTTAATTAAAAAAATGTTAAAAATGTTCTAAATTAAATTGCACAACACTTTTTTGATTTCAGTCAGTATATGAACTACATTCTTAGGAAAAATATTATACAGAAAACAATATCGAATGTTTTTTTCCTCAATAATATCGTTTGCCAGAATAGATTACTTTATTAATTGGAGCTTAAGAATCACTTTATTTATTTTATTATGACTTTCACATCCATATATTATTTTATCATAAAGTGTTTCATTATTCATTAAAAAATTATTATTCGTTTTGTTTTCGGATAATTTGTAACGTTTTATTTTCTGTTTTAATTTTGTGAATTATTGAAAAATATGTAATAATAGCTAATAAAATAAAATTGTATTTTGAAATGTATATGTATTATCTCCATTCAGCTTTTATTGGAAACACTATTAAGATGCTGCCCTGGAATCCAATCCATCTATATACTTCTAAGATCTAAGAAAATTATGTCGCCAGAGGATAGAAAAGAGCAAATTTTCAGTAAAAAGGTATGGTAGTAAAATATTGTAACTCTTTAAAATTAATATTAAACAATTTAGTAAAAGTTTGACTAATCTTTAGCCATTACATTATTTTTTTGTGTAAAACACATATTTTAGATCATTGATGCATGAATTAACGAAAAGGTTTAAAAAATACAGGTGTTCAGTTAAATATATGAAGAGATCTTCAGAGTGTTGAAGTCCTAAGAAAATAAGCTAAGAAGTTACAGTTAAGTAAAAAATAACAAATAAGATGTCGATTAATTCTGAGTACTTCATGCATACATATATAGTTCCTTTCATATTAATTAAATAATTTTATTTTTTCTCTAATTGCTTCATTATTTTATGAACTGAGAATTCTTAATATTTCTTCTAAAGCTATTCTCAAATTTTCAATTTAGGGAACGGTATATTGCCAAAAAAAATCCCATGCTACATTTTGAAACCATAAGAAAAATAAGTTTATAATCATCTAATTTACCCGAAGACAGTCCAAATTCAGAGCAAAAAAAATATTTTCACTCATAAAACATTCGAAATGATTTTAAATAGCATATTCTTTACAAAATCGAAGATCTTGCTTTCAAACAGTTCTGGATTATTCTGTGTCATAATTTAAACAATCACTGTACTGAAGAAACTGAAAAATTGAACAGATGTTTAAGAAAAAAGTTGATTAAAATTAATATTTCAAGAGTTGCTAGCATTACCTTTTGAGAAATATTATAGAAATACATTTGGGACAGTAAATGAGCTGTATGATTTAAATCAATTTAATGCTAAATTTATAAATAAATTCAAACAAAACACATTGATAAAATTAGTTTAATGGTAAAACCAGATCGATGAAATACCTCAGTTTTCATTCAATGGTAGTTCGATTACCTGGAGAGAAGTGTTGAAGAGAGATAATCTCATTTCGAATAAGGAAATATGTCTCAAATAGCACATAATATAGTGTGATAAACTAAAAACAGGGAGAATAACATAACATAATATTGTTTTACAATGTTGAAACAGTATATAGTGAAAGATTTGTGTTATGTTGATCAATTTTGGGTCCAAATATTATATAATAAATTTCCTTTTCATATTCACGAAATTATAACTCGGTGTTATAAATATTCATACCATTAAATTCGAATATGTATTCGAGTATTAAAATAAACATTGTTAAGATCATCTTTTAACTTTAAAAAAAATTAAGTTTATCAATCAAAAATTCATGAATGGATTTTCTATTCATGCCTCATGCTTCTTTAAAGCTTTAGGTTCATGAATTTTTTAATTAAAAGTATAATTAAATTGTAATATAGATATTTTTGTATTCACACTGGGGCTTATTTTCTTCAATAAGACAAACTGACTTACGAAAGAAATATTTTTTTTCCAAATATTGTAGTCTTGAAAGAACTTTCCAAATAAATCGAAGTTGATACATTTGTGTTTATTAAATGTTTCTAATTTTATTTTTGAAAGATTTTCGATATCATCAAAGAATCGAATCCAGATCTACTAAGAAAAGTCCACGTGATATCCGGAGATGTGGTACTTTCGAATTTAGGAATGAGTGAAGAAGATACTCGCCTTCTTCTGGAAGAAGTGTCTATAGTATTCCACTGTGCAGCCAATGTATCGTTAATGAAACCTTTGAAGTAAGCATCGACGAATGTTATTTTACATTTTTTAAAGATTATAATATATACTGTTTATAAGAATTTTTTAATCGAGAAGTAAATATGAAACACGGATGTAATATGTATAAATAAATGCAGAAAACGAATTAACAAAATATATTTTTAAGAAACAAATAAATATTCTGAAACAGATAGGTTTATAATTGATTTTGTATCCTAAAACTAAAAAAAAAAACAAATTAGTGTTATTGAGCTTTTTTATAAGATGTTTTCAACTTTTCTTCTACGACATTTTCATGAGAATTGTGAAGAATAGAATAATTTTTTGGTAAATAAAAATAGTTCGTAATTTCGTTCGGGGATTTTTTTCTAGATTATTTCAGTTATATAGGATCAAGATAAGAAAAAGTTAAAACTATTCACCTATTATCTTTGTTTTCAAAATTTTCGTCTATTAAGAAATTAATTTTAGTATTCTGAATCCAGGAAAAATACAAGGAAAGAAAAGACAGCAAAACAAATAAAAAAAAATGAAATCTGCTATGTATATTTCAATGTATCATGTCCAAACATAACTTCTGTACGGCCAAACACCACGTGCTCGTGCGAGTTAAATTATGTTTTTATTCATTTTAATTGTTTCATTGAATGAGTTACTTTAGTACTGCAAACGATCAAAGAAACTTTGTCTCGCATTTATTGTTAAAAAAAATGGCACATTTCCTCTTTATTTCATTTCATATAATCACGCGCTCAAAATGACATTTTTCTAGGTTTTATTTTTTGTAGTAATTAACTTATTATTTTTAATTAGAACTTTTGTAAATGCGCTGGACAATACGTTATTAAAAGCTGATTTCTTTTGAGATGCTTGTGTAGATAATAAAATTTTTATTTTTCGGTTACGGATTTTTGTTGACGCCCCAAACCTCATTCCCAAAACAACATCATGTTCTGCAGGGTAATATAACTTACTCTTTGTCTTCAAGCAATAGCTCAGATCCTTCTTTTTTCTTAAATAAAAAAATTCTGTTAAACCATCCTGTATTACAGAAACCCACGGAAATATTTCCTTGAAGAGAAATGTCATAATACCCAGGTAGCATAGCGTGATGCACAATATTTTACAATATTATATATGAAACAATATTCTACTGCACTAAGAAATATTGTGAATATCGATCAATGTCACACTATATTACATAATATTTGTGTACTAATACCCACGTCATGTAGCATAATATTGTATAATTTTGGGCGATATTATATGATTTTAAACCATATTCCACAATATTAAACAGTATTGAGAATATTGATTAATATTGTACTATATTCGTGTGCTACTAGGGTAGGGCATGATAACTTTCATCAATAAATGAGTCTTACATTCTCGTCATCGTTATATGGTGATAATACTTTACCAATGAAATATCTGCTGATTAGTGAACATTGCCTTTTTATAGTCTTCTTATATATTTCTGTTTTATGTTATACATTAATAGATTTTTATGCAGGTTTCAAGTTTTGGCTTCTAGTTGAGTTATCAGGATACCTTTTTCTCTTACAAACAATTTATACTGATTTTTTTACACTTAGAATGATTAACGGAGTTCATTCTATCTGTCGAATGAATTAACTACTTTGGAAAAGTGCATCTGTTGCCAAATATCAGCTTTTCTAGCAATTACTACTCTTGTAATTTATTTTCTCTTAGAACTCAAGCATTTTGAAATTTTCATTTTGATTTTGAAACGCTGAAATATCTATTAGAAATCAGAGGCCTTAATTTAATAATATTTCTTCATTTTAATATATAATAATCGTAATATTTCTTCATTTTTAAAATATTTCTCTTTATCATCCTTGCCAAATGATTTAACTTTATTAGCAACATACACATTTCCTTACCATAAAAATGTAAAAAAAAGTAACCACTTGAGATTGCCTTTAATTTATTTCGATATGCGCAAACGATTTAGGCACGCCAAATTTGAGCAAGAATTTTAATAATTGTATCGTTAATGTCAAAAAATGCAATATGAGTGGTTTTATTAATTTTAGAAATATCTACTCAAACTTGATAACATTTTACCATCCATATTTAATTTCTGAATTCGATTATACTTTCGGTTAGGAAACTATTTATAAAAATAGTCCATTTTAAAGCATATTAAAATAAATTAAAATATCTTCTTGCACGAGGAAATTTTTTTTTCAAATGTAACTAAAAAAAACTTTTACAGAAAGTTGATAGGAGAATGTAAATTTTTTGAGGTACAGATAAATGTTTACTTCCACTTCTGTTATTTCCTCCTGTAATTTCCTAAAAATTGGAAAATATGATAATAAGGCAATGCTGAATAAACTGCATTGTATGAGATATTCTAATGAATGCTTGTATGTAAATCATTAGAAAATGGGATCATATTCTTATTTCAATTCAAACTATTAAAAAATTGAAGTTAATTAAAAAAATACTAAAAATATTCTTTAGTTATAACTGCCATAGTTTGAGTAAAAAATGAAGTTAAATTTCAAACTCATGGGTTATTTATTCCGTTTGGTTCAATATAGAAATATAATAATACTTTTATATTTTATATTGCCTTATTATTGCAGTTTCTAATACAATCAAAATCGCTCTCATTATGGCATAGGTAAGATGCTTAGGATGACATATGTATGAAAAAAACATTTCATTACAGCCATTTTCGAAAGTAGAATCATATCAGCAGCCGAATCTTCAAAATATTTTTTTTTAAATTGAGGTTGAGGAAATAATTGAAAAAAAGTGAAACTAAAATTTCAAAAATTGAAGAAAAAAAATACTGAAAGATGGCAAGAAAAAAATGTAATACAAGAACTAATGAAGATACCACGATTGTAAATGCATTGAGGAAATAATTTCGCTAAATTTCAGTTCCTTCATATTTATAATATATATAACGCCAATATCAAAATTTTTATATCACTACCAAGACATTTTATATGAAATTTTATAAAAATATACAAACTGTTTTAAAAGATTGCCTCTCTAAATGTTATCTATCTAAAAGCACTGCATGTCATAATCAAATAAAAAGTATTGTGAAGACATTCATCCCGTTATTTGTGCCAAAAATTAGGACTAATTGCTTATTTGTACATATTTTAATTATGAATGAAAGGAGTTGCCAATGTTTGACATTTAATTCAATCTGAAACATATTGAAATCTACTTTATACAACCATTTAAAATAAGAAAAAATAAATTATCATCTGATGATCACCCATTTTTTTAATTAATGAAAGCGATCTGGATTAGTTGGAGGGAGATAAAAGAATTAATATGACTGTTCTTGATTTATTTGTTTAAATATATCGACAGGATTAAAATAAATAAAAATTTTAATGAAATCTGCAATGCATATTTTAATGTATCATGTCCGAACACAATTTCTTGAACGGCCAAGCAACTCGTGCTCAGGCAAATTAAATTATATTTTCATTCATTTTAATTGTTTCATTGAATGAGTCACTTTAGTATTACAAACGATCCAAAAAACATTGTCCCAGATTTATTGTTTAAAAAAATCACACTTGGTATTTATTTCATTTCATATAATCACGTGCTCAAAATGACATTTTTCTAAGTTTTATTTGCTGTGGTCATTAACTTATTTTTTTTTAAAAATCAGAGCTATTTTAATGGCTATGGCAATACGTTATTAAAAGCTGATTTTTTCGGATGCCCGTGATGAAAACAATTTTTTTTTTCGCCTACAGATTTTTGTTGACGCCAAAACGTCATCGCAAAAACTATATCATGTTCTGAAATGATAAAAAGCTTCTTTTCTGGCTTTTATAAACTAATAGTTCTATTGAATTTCTTAGGAATTGTAGATAATTTCTAAGTTTTGCTAATTTTGAAATTCTAAACACTGAAAGGAAAGAAAAACGGCTATTCTGAATAATTTGAAAATAGCTCAAAAATCCATTTTATTGGTTCATACCCACCGATATATGATAAAACACAATAAAAATTAAAATTTCAACACTTAGAGATTTATATATTTTATATCCATCATCATTCATTTGTTTATAATTTATAATACTTAATAAAACATATATTTTTTAATTGTAAATTTTTATTTAGTGAAAATATTTCAATACTTTTTAGGTTTATGTTTCGAAATGTTGTTTTGTCTTTGAATTGCTTAATCAATTTATGCCGGCGAATGAAAAAATTGGAAGTAAGTGTTCTATGGTTTAATTTGTAATATATATATATATATATATATATATATATATATATCAATTTCAATTTAGTGTGAACCAACATACAAAGAAATATATATTAAATAAAATATATCTATTTTGTACATACTTTAAACAGTACAAATACACACATTTTGTATATGGTTTAAGGATACTACTTCATAACAGTATCTTAACAGTCCATAGTATTTCAAAGCAGCTATATTGAAAATTGAAATATTTGAATTAAAACACATATCATTAAGCTTGACAATAATGTATCTTTGTGCAACTAAATCACATTTGCGTGAAGTATTATTTACATATGAATGTATGTACCATAATTACATTTTTTTTCAGTAAAATTATTTCTTGTACTAAAATTTTTCCCTTTTGAAAAAATTTTACATACACAGTTTTCAATTATTGGATTCAAAATATCTGAAAAATGGTGGACTTAAAAAGAGATTTTACTTGAATAAAAAGTTTTGGTGGCATCTTCAATACACATATATGAATTTAAAAAAATATTTTTAATCCATTTTTATTTTTATATGTTTTGCGTTTTTATCACAGCGAATAATAATTTTTCGCAATGATAATGTATTATTCTTAGCGAATAGTCCCTGAAACTATTAAATCTTTTACAAAGTGAGAATTGTAACTTCAAAACAGAAATATTTAAACTTTGAGAAGTTATTTGGCAGTATATTATTTTTTTTACATAATTATTGGTTTACAAATTTTATTTTAACGAATGCATAATTAATGTTTCTATTAGCATAGCATATATTCTGGAATGAATTCTATGAAGCTATTATTATATACACATGCATGAAAACAATCTCTTCTTATTAATCAGTGATATCCTACAAGTAATAGTTTCAAAAAATATTTTTTATATTATTTTTTCGTATTGAGTTTCTCTATTTCCTTATTCTTCTCTTCTTAAATAAGAAATGAATTAAAATGTGTTTTTAAAAATGTAAATAGTTTTTTAAACTGCATGCTTCAACTTCCTTGTCAGATAAAAATGAAAGAATTGGACTTATAATAGAAAGCTGCATTTGGAAGGCCTTAAACTTATTATTTTTAATGGGTGAAGCAGCTCAACTTTTCTTGTTAAAAATACGTATTTTCACGTTTCTTCTTAATGTTTTCTTTTAACAAGCTTAACGCTGATTAGTTATATTAATTTCTCTGCCTAAAGAAATACTAGAGCTAATATTAGACGAAGTCCGTAATTTTGAAACATGGTCAGATGGTGAGGACGACACCTAAATCAGCACCCACTTTTCCAGGCTTCCACACTGCAGCAGTAGAAGGACGTTTTGCTTCAATGGATTTAACATGCACCAGACCGACTTGAACGACGGAATTTTGGAGGAATCTGGTATCGAATCTGAAACCCTTCGGTTCCCATACATTATCAATAGCACATCGCGGCCCAACAAACATATAACTAAGTGATTATGCTGTAGAATGAATTTGTTTAGCCGTTTTTGTATGGCTCTAGAGATTTTTATAGCTTTAAATTATTCTGGATTATCTAATATACACGTTTGATAATCTGGAATCTGGTCTCGAATCTGAAACCCTTCAGTTCCCAGACCTTACCCATAGCACACCGCGGTCCAACAAACATATAACTGAGTGATTATGGAGTAGAATAAAATTGTTTTGCCTTTTTTTTGTATGGTTCTAGGGATTAATACAGCTTTAAATTATTCTGGATTATCTAATATACACGTTTGATAAAAATAATATTTTTAAAGGTAAGTAAGGTTTTAGAAATGTTCTATAGAACTTTGGAAAGCTGCAATTCTTGCTAACATTCTAAATGTGAGTCTATTATGTACAGTGATTATTTTAGGAAAACAAAAGGAATGATTTCGGATAATGACGATAAGTTTCCATCTTAGGAAATTAAAAATATTATTTAACTTATTATACTTGGATGTTATTGTCAATGGTTTTAAATATATTATGTTAGTTACAAGATTTGCAAACGAGGTTTAAAATACAATTTTTAATAAATAATTATGATCTATAAACTTTGTTTATTTTACATCATAATTGTTCATACACTTCTGAATTATTCCTCTCAGAATATTCAAAATAAACTCAATTTGTCTCAGTTAAACACAATATATGAATGAGTTTGTTTGTTTTTAGAAAACTACTGAAAAATTTTTAATGTTTTTTTTAATTGCATGTACTTTTTCTCAAGTACTTCAAGAAAATTTCTTCTACATGTTCCAATCTTTTTTTGTGGTTAGGTGCAAGTGAAATATTAATAAAAAAATTTTAAAGGTTTTATATCTTGCCAAAAAATAGGTACCATCTGAAAAATAAACCACAGTAGCATTCAGTTTTTTTTTCTAAAATTCTTAACAATATTTCCTAAGAATTTTATTTCAGTTAAATAAGTTAACCAAACTATCACTTAATCTGTAGAAAAAATATTTGCATTCACCATATTAAAATAATTATGGATTTGCTCTAATTAAAATTATTCCTGTTGGGAAGGGGTTTAACGCCAAAATATACTTTTTTCTATGATTAACCTCTTATTTTCGTATGATGTTTAAAAATATCTTTTAAACCATGCCGAAGTCTTCGTAATATGACTACTTTTTCTTATAATAATCAAAGGAATACCAAGGGAATAGCTCAAACGGCAAGTAGTATATAGTAGCAAAGGCCAAAAATTAAAGCTTTTTAATAGTTAATTAAATTAAATAAATTACATTTATTTAATTAAAATTGCCTTTTTTCTAATTTTGATTTATTTTAAAAGCAAAAGAATGACGTTAAATAATTTAAAATAAGTCATATTCTATTTCATTTTAACGACTTTGTTTTCCTTCTGACAATGAATGTAAGCTTCAGACGTTTTCAAAGTAGATGATAATTCATCTGTTTCTTATTCTTATTGCCTTCAGATAAATTATCAACAACAATTACTGAACGAAAATGACTAATTTTGGAACAATTCAACTTTATCTGCTCCCTTGTCATCAAAATACTTTGAGACCGAAGCAAAAAATTTAAAAAAAAAACATAATTTCGTGAAATTTAAAATCCATAATTTTTATTGAAAAAACTTTAAATACAAAAAATTAAATTATTATTTTTTAATTAAAAAATATTTACATTTAAAGTGATAGTTAAGTAATCATAAAAGTGTTGTTATCCTTTATATGTATCAAAAATGTAAACTTATAAAAATTGTTTTAAAGTTTAACATTTATTTTGGATTTCTTCATGCTGTCACGTGGAACTGAATCCCTTCGCCACGCTAAAACCATCTCTGTTCCATAAATAAAAGTATATAGAGACACAAGATAGTTAAATAAGGTTACCAATAGGCAGTTAATTTACATTAACTCATTCTTGAATATCATGTTGTATGTATAAGCAATTTTGATTCCATTACTAAACAATCTATTAAATTTCGTTATATCTTTTTCAGGCTTTTGTGTACACATCCACAGCTTATAGTAATTCCAATCATATAAACAGTGTTTTAAAAGAAGAAGTTTACAGGCTACCTTTCCGAGCAGAAAAATTTATTGAAGCATTCAAGCAAGTTATTAAAATCACTTAAAAAATCAAATTCTTTAATTTTTTTCCCTTTCTCTGATATATACTATTATAAATACATAAATATATAAAAATTATATTAAGAAAAAACCAAAATTACTTGAATTATTAATTTTCGGATGGTGAGTAAATGATAATTCTGTATATAAAGTGGTGAAACAATTGAGAGTATACTTTACTTTTGTCTGATAAATCCTATTTTCAATATAAATAACATTTTATTCAGAAATGCAAACATGATCTTATTTTTTACACGTAGCAAATAGTTGAATTTAAAGTAAGAATAAAGATAAAGCAACAAAAAATATCTAATTTGAAAAGTTTCAGCAGCTTTTGAAATAAACATATGCACATTTTTGCTTTAAAAAATCTAAAACTCACTGTTGAAATTTTTGTATCATCTCGCATAGAAAGAAATAGCAATATTTAGTTGCATGTCTTTTGGCTGTTATAATGACCTCTAAACTTAGTGATACCGATTCGACCACTTTTTAGTGGTATCTGAAGATATTTTACTCCATTCGTCTTGTAACACTTATTTTAAATGGCCTTTATTTACTATTTTGTTACGATAAATTCAGAGTTAAAGCCCAATATCCTAAAGCCAATGTGGTGTAATATCTTCAGATATCACCAACAATATGTCGAATCGGCACTACGATGTTTAGAGGTCATTATCAAAGTCAAAAAGACATGCAACTAAATATTAACACTTTCTTACTATGCGATATATTACAACAATTTCACTGGTGTATTCTCAATTTTTTTGAGGAATTTATTTGAATGGCTTCTGAAACTTTTCAGTTTAGAATTTTTTTGTTTGATTTTCTTTATTCTTACTTAAAATCAAACCATTTGTTTTGTGCAAAAAAATGAAGACGCATGTGGAATAATATCTTCAGATACCACCAAAAAATCGGTCGAATCGTTACTATGATGTTTAGAGGTCATTGTAAAAGTCAAAAAGACATGCAACTAAATACTAACACTTTCTCACTATGCGGGGTATGACATCAATTCCAATGGTGTATTTTAATTTTTTAAGGCAAAAATCTGCATGCATTTATTTGAAAAGCTTCTGAAATTTTTCAGTTTAGAATTTTTTCTGTTGACTTTTCTTTATTTTTATTTTAAATCAAAAAATGTGTTTTGTGCAAAAATATAAGAAACAATGTTGAATTCTCAGTAATGTCTTATTTATATTGAGAGTCGGATTTATCAAGAAGAAGCAAAATGTACTCTTAATTGTTTAAGCCACTGTATATAAAATAAAATGATTGTAAAAACACTTCAAAGTTAAAATACATGTACAATTATTTCTTTTCTTCAAACTAAAAATATGAATACAAATTGAAAGGCTTTAGAAAGTTGTAAACATATAAAATAAATAAATATGCTTGATTCCAACTTGAAATTTGTTATAAAAAAAGGAAAATGTAAAATTTAAACATTTAAAAAGCAAGGACAGTTAAAACTTTAAAAATTGCAATTTAATAAATATTTATCATTTGTATATATATAATTACAGTTCCAATGACGAACGCAAAAATCTTAAATACCTTAAAGAAATTTATCACAAATTATTGAAAGAGATAAATTCCTTTCTGATTCAACTATTCTAGAATTAAATAATTGTAAAAAAACGTAAAATTTATTTTTGATCATCAGAAACAAAGTTAGTTATCACTCAAGAAAACAATCAATTGCATAATTGCTTATTTTTGGAGCAATGTATAAGAATAATTCATCTAGGTAAACTTCTTTAGTACCTTTCTTACTTTTTCCTAATGACAGTATGGCCGTATATTCATGAAAGTTTAAACTAAAAAGCGACTTTCCATGTGACCGTTTTATGCTCAGATAGTTTATGTTATTTTTATCTTACATAAATCACAACTTCGAAAGCTCTTAAAATAAAATAAATTGCTTTTTAAAATAAGAGAATTTTAGAAATGTGTCTTCTTTTCATACAATAAGATATACTGTATTTATTTTCATTTTGATTTACGAACTTTATAATATATCTTTCGAATGCATTTAATTGTGAAAACACCAGAAGATGCGTCAAAAATATTCTTAATTAAATGAAAAATTATGCTATGTTTTTGAGAAATTTTTGTTCTCTCCATTTGGTTTAACATTTGAATCAAGTGACATTGAATTTTCTTCGTAAAAATGTAATTCCGAAATTTATAAAAAAAGATTTATATTTATGAAATTTTACAATGAAAAAAAATAAAAGATGTGGTATATTTTATTGCTGCATCTGTAATTTTAGACTTAAGTAAAAATGTGTATGATTTTTTTTACTAGAAATGAAGATGATGCATTATTTCATGAATTGATTGCCCATTGTAAACCAGAATGGCCAAATACATATACCTTCTGCAAGTGCTTGGCTGAGAATTTGATCATAGACACTGCCTCGGATTTACCAATCTCAATCATACGTCCTTCTGTTATCGTTGGTACCTTGAGAAATCCAATGCCTGCAAGTAGAATAATAAATTGTTTTATTTTTTCATGTAAATGCTGTTATTCTATGATTGTTCTTAAGATAATCTCAAATTCACTTAAGAATTGCATTTCAGTCTCTGCAAGATAAAAATCTTTCACAATTAATCGTTTTTCATAATCACATGCTGGTTCTTTCAGTAATCGTTCAATCACATGCTGAAGCTTGGCCATTTTAATCATTCAAACGATAAGCTGTACTAACCTGGAAAGAACTCATGCTGAAATTAAAGTTTTTCTCAAGCTGTATTGCAACTGTAGCAATCAAAACTATTATTTTTAAAATAAGACTCATCAATGAAAACTCATTGTTCTATAAGCACGTGATTTCATTCCTAATTGCAACAATTTTCTCTTTGTAATCTTGGTAGCTTGGCGAAGATTTCCTTAATCGCCAAAGACATCTAATACAGTTAATCGCATCCCTGAACAATAAGCTATCTCATACAAGATAGCTCATTTGTCGTCTAGATTTCCTTTCTATTGCTTTATACAAGATTTATTATAAAGTAATTACTTATTCAAGATTTTTTTGGAATTACTTTATCGCACAGATTATTTCTCGCAAAATTCAAATGTTACGTACATTTTAAGACATATGTCCACATAAGGTTCAGTAACCATTTTGGGTCACGTTTTGAGTTGTCACTTTGGAAAGGCTTGTCTTTTATCGCAATATGATGACAACAACTGGTGAAGTGCCTCTATCTTGTACGGATGCAGTTACAAGATTTGGCGCAGAATGCATCGAATCAACGTTTTAGATATCTCTGCTACTCTCTGACATCCATGTGCACTGCTATTATCATTGAAGTATCGGCTGTCGAATTCCTCATGACACTTTGTTCCACAGGATCGCGGTCTCAACAGACGAATGATCTGCCACTTAGAGGACGATTCTCCAAAGTGTATTTTTCCTCGAAACTGTATGCCAAATTTTATCTCGTTCAATGAAATAAGGCTTTTATTCGCTCTGATTCTTTTTTATCATGAGGAGCTTTCCCGATGCTTTAGTCGTGTATTCACCACTCTTACAGAAATATTTAATCACTAATATTCAATCCGGTCACGATATCCTGCTATTGCTCTTATTTAACAAATATATTTGCAACCTTGTTATTTTAAAAGTTTTCATTTGTATAAACTATTGTATTGTATACATGAATTGTATTATATACATTAATAAAGTCCACCGCCTAAAACGGGGTTTGACGTGCGTGTAGCTAAGTCGTACTCATGGCCCTAGATGGCGCTCTTTGTAAAACAAGAGACGCACATTTTCGATTTAGAATCTGCTGATGAATC
Source organism: Argiope argentata (assembly GCA_026289955.1). Taxonomy (NCBI): domain Eukaryota; kingdom Metazoa; phylum Arthropoda; class Arachnida; order Araneae; family Araneidae; genus Argiope; species Argiope argentata. Next base: position 5,786,759 of record JAOUZG010025323.1, read on the forward strand.
AGCGTGGCTTGTCCATGGCAAGTGCCATAAGTATCAACAACAACAACAACATTGTATTGTATTCATTTGTAAATACTAGGACATTGCAATTTATTAAATTTAAAAAGCAGTGATCTATTTTTTTATTGAACTTTCATTAAGAGAGGAAATTATAAAATCATTTATCACAAAACAGATATAATAAAGTTAGATTACTTTTTTGAAATAATTCGATCAAAATAAATGATATTATTGCAGGCAATAATATTAGAGTTTCAGATGATGGACCTTGGGATTTAGCAATCAATATGCATTTCAAAAATGATTATTTTGAGAAAATGATGAGTACTATTTGTATTACGTTTGCATTTCTCTGGAAATGATTCAACTATTTTGTTCTAAATCTCTCTAATTCACTAGGGGTATCAAGAAGAAAGTTCTGGAATATCGGCCCTTTCCCTTTGGGTAAGACATTCTTCTTTTTACTGTTCAATACTATACCAAAATTATTCGCTTAAAAGTATAAGTAAAGATGCATTCCATTACTATAACAAAATATATCATTTCAAATTTGTAAGAAGACACTGGTACTTGCGTATTATATCGTATTCAGCAACGATGCCCAGTGGTTTAGTCACTCATTGGCGACGACTTCAAATTTGGCGATAAAGTTGGAAGTTATACTCCGTAAGCACCGAAAGTTTTAATATTCGTATTTATCCGGCTTCTAAAGCAAAAATTAAACTCAAAACGCGTTGACTATTTATGATTCACAATAATATATTAAATTAATATTCATATAAAATATTGTCATTTTCTTCTCTTGCAGGTAATTTCAAAAGTTTTTTTTTCTCCTCCATTTTACTTTTTTATATTATTAACATTTAAGATTATTGTACAAGGTGTCTTTACCGATCGTCTACAAGCTTTAAACAAACAATAAGCATCACAAAATTTATAAAAAATTTACAACCAAAATCATTATGGAAAATATAATTGAAACAAAAAAGAAGTAAATTAGAGGACATTTTCGGTCAGTGTACAAATGAATTTTAGAATTAGTATTCAAATCAATTACTGCATAAATCAATTACTGCAAATCAATTACTGCACCAATTACTGCATAAAAAGAATATAATTCTGTTTTTATATGTTGGAGACATACTTGCTTTATATGAAGTCATAAATTTACTATACATATTAGCTTCATACATATTTCCTGTGCAAATGCCTACGAACATCTTTGTATTTTTGAAAGGTTTGTCATTTCCTTAATATAAAGCATGTATACTTTCTAATTATAGTAAGTTTGTAGCAGAACGGTTTAGCTAGCGGTTTTAAACAGAACATGTATTATTGTTGTCCGAACTGTAAACAATACTATAAATTCATACTTTTTTAATAGTTTTTGTTTGGCCTATTTTTCTTTTTTCCAGTCGCATATCTTTCAATTTATCTGTGTCAAAATATTGGTCAGTGATAAGAACTTTCTTTAGCATTTTTTTTTCTCTATCTGCTTATATTTTTAATTTTCAATTTGTTAATACAATAATTTAATTTATGATTAAAGATGATAGAAAAATCTCAATTTATAACAATTTAAACTTTCTAATTTTGAATTTAAAATTCTGTAATTAGTTTTTAATTCTTTATATGATTTATTACCTATTTTAAAATTAATATACTTTTAAGATAGGAAAAGGGTTTATTAAAATCCTCCATGGGGATCCGAACAGTAAAATGAATTTGGTTCCAGTGGACATCGTTGCCAACGCACATGTACTAGCCGCGTGCTGTATAGGAACGAAAAGGTATAAGAAATCAATTTTTCTTACTGTACAATTTACTAATTTTATAAATTCTGCCTTTTTTAATTCTAATAAGAGAATTATTTCGAGTATTATTTTTTTACATTTCAAACAAAAAAGTGTCATTATCATCTAATATTTATTTGCTGCTTAAAAAAATTCTATGGTGACATATATATATCCTTTAAAAAAATAGGCGTCAAATTGAAAAAATAATAATTTGATAGAGTAAATTTTACATGTATTGAGGTAACAAGAATTTACATTGCTATGAAATATAATTTATGTACAAATTTCTTGGCTCTTGCATAGATTTTAATTTGGCCTTTAATAAAAATGAATATATGCAATAAGAGAGCCATTTTTTGAGAGTGTATGGATATAGTAGTCTTAATTCATTTGACACAATATTCTTTTGTAGAAAACTTTATTAGAGCTTTTAAGTGTCGAATTGAGTGATCTTTAATACCTTGTATAATCTTAATTAAAAAATTCTTAGCAATTTTAAAATTTTCACGATATCTAGCTTATTCTTAAAGTTATTTCAAAAAATTTGAGAGAAATAGGCAATAAGTCATTCATTCAGAAACTCAGAGTGGAACAGATTCCAAAACATAAAATTTCTCTAAAAAGGAAAGAAAATCTAATACATAAATTTTTAATTTGGGATTACCAATTTTGAAATAAGATTTTCAAGAATTCTGAAGCGTAAATCAAATTGTAATTTTATAAATTTCCTATTTAACTGATAAAATGCACATGTAACAAGGCAACCATTTCAGTTGCATTATTAACCGCATATCAATAATTATGCGCATTTATCCGCATATTATACGTTTATTTACGCATACAATATATTTAGTCAGTTTTTCAAAAAAATCAGTTTTTCAAAAGAACATACACGCACGCACACACTCGTATGAATACATAGATACATACATATGCATACACTTAGATAGATACATACATACATACACATGGTATGCACTCTAATCTTAATCCAACAGTTAATTTCTAAACTATTGAATATGAACTATTTATTTCTACGCCATTGAAGATATGTGATTAAATTTGAAAAAAAAAAAAGCTTTGAAGGATGGGACATTTTATATATTTTTGAGTCAATAAATGTAGTCTAGAAAAAATTACTAAATCATAATTTGTATTTTATTACAGGCCTTATGAAAATTCATTGAAATTTTTAAACATACGATTAAAAAGTCCTATTGTTTTATGATAACATTTTACTGGGCAGTTTAACATGATTAAGCTATGATAAATATGTAAGTGTAACACGATGTCACATAATTCCAATTTAACAACTAGAAATGTCTCTGGAAGCACCAACTTTAAAATTATCATTAACATTGATTTTTAATTTTCCATAGTTTGATTAATTTGAATCGAAGAATAAAACAATCTTTGTTTCAAATGTAAAGAATATTTTACTGAATATAAGATCGGAATCTAACTCCCAGAATTGCATTTATTGACTCAGGCAGCATAAAATATAATTTTTCATGTTACTAGAATTGTTCTGAGTTAAAAAATATATATGTGCTTCTTTAAAATGTTAGATAATAGTTATGGCAAACATAAACACCCTAAAAAGGATTATCTTTCAATTGTATGTCTCTTGTTGTATTTTACTAATATTTTTTATTGCTCTTTAGGTATGCGTCTCCAATGATATTTAACTGCACGTCCACAGAAAAGTTCAATATTAAATTATCAGAATATGTAAATTTTATAATTCAGTTTTTTTGTGAATACCCTGTTCCACAAGCATTTTCCAAGTGCATGAAATGCATTTGTATTCCTAACAAATACATTTACAATATAGTCAGAATATATCATCACTATCTTCCTGCGATTGTCATAGATATGATCCTGAGACTTTTTGGGCAAAAGCCAAGGTAAGTTTGTGCTCAAATTTCAAAAGACAAAGGCATTAGGACCTGTTTTTAGTTCTTATTCTGTAGTTAGGCATTGTTTATTAGTTCTTTAAAAAAGTTTTGAAATTTTTGCTTATGCTCATGGACAGGAATATAAGTATTTTGCTAAATTAAAGTTAATATCAATTAAGTCTAAAATAATAACTTAAAACTCTACTTCATCTTTTATTTCGACATTATTTTTACTACTGCCCATAAAAATAATATAAACAAATCGAAATATATTATCAACTTCATGTCATTTTTACTTATAAAATATAATATCGAATAAAAAATTAATTAACTCTTTTCAATACCTTTCTTATTTTGTTTTAAATTTTCCAGTTTATTCTATATTGTTTTCTGTTTCATGTCTTATCAAGAATCTTCATCAATGCTATCAAATTATATCAATTTTAATGAATGTTCTTGTTCTTAACATTTCCAATATACTTAGCTAATTTGATTTTAATTATGCATTTGATTTTCCTATTTTGTAAGTAAATTTAATATTCCAATATTTTTTCGTTTCACATTTTTTTAAAAACTAATCATTATTTAATGTAAAACAACAAAAACTTTGCGTGATAGATTAAGATATTTTATTATTATAATATTCAAACAACGACTAATAAAGAAATATTTCAAATCAAAGATGTTGCAGAAAATTAGAATAAATTGTAATGTAATAATGGCATAAGCATTAATTTTAAAAGATTGAGATAATCTGCGCATTTACGTTTTATCCAGGATTATTTTTAATTGACTTTTTACCAATAGAAAATAAAATAATGGAATGAAAATGAGATATATTTTATTTTCAAATGAATTAAATTTAGATATTAAATGCATAATTCCAAACGTATATCTTTCTTTTAATCAAATGCCATATTTTTCATGAGTATAACATATTCTGTTTAAATACATACTATTCCAAAAGAATGTTAATCGAAAGAGTAGTTTTTGATAAATTACTTTATCATATTGTAACGGACATAGAAAAATAAATCTCTTAATAAATGACTCATTGTTACTCAATTATAAATAGCTTGGCACATTTATATCTTGTAATTTGACATATGTACTTTTAGTTGAAACTACATTGAAAAAGATTTTTTAAACTTTGTAAACTTTATAAGTCCTGCAGCGTAATTTTTTTTAATAATTGTTGTCGCTTAACTTTATGTAAATAGTTTATGGATTATAATTATTAAAAGTCTACATCTACACAATACTTTGGATATATAAATTCACAAGTATTCCCAGAACATTCTGAAACAGATTAAACCGATATTTTTCTTCATGTATTGAGGATGTATTTTCATTCTGAAATTGTTTGAAATTTGAGATTTGATTAAAAATAGTCTTCATTTTCAATTAGCTCCTATTATTTAAATTTCCTCTTCTTCGAGCAGAAAATTGCATTTGGCTGTAAACCAAATCATAATAGTTGTTTTTAAGTAATTCAAAAACACAAAGTATTTCTTTTCAGCATTATTTTGAATACTTTCCTAAAAAAATCTGGCATAACAATTTCAGAATAGCAAAAACTTTTCTTGTATCATTAAAACAACAAACAAATATAAATGCACATAAATATTAAATGACAATCTGAATGCATGTATTTCATTTTTGAGAAGTTGCAAAATCTTTTTGAGAAAAATAAAATTTGTTTACTATTAAATTGCTTCGAATGAATAAAAATGTTGAAACACCTATTTGTATTCAATACCTACCTCTCGAAAATAATACAAATGTTTTTTTTATCAAATCTGTTGAAAGCTCAGCATTTCCTTTTGCTTCTTTTCTACATATGAAGCATCCAAAGAATGTTTATCTTTGTTTTACAGAAATATATCGATTTTCATGAAATTTCATCTTTTTTAATCCATATAAATTTTCCTTCCGTTATTAGGTTGATAAAGATAAATATTTTTAAAGGGATACAAATTAAATGACAATCTTTCGGAAAACAAAACGAGAGCGAAAAGCCGGTGATTAAATGTGTTAAAACCGTAACCAACGCTTGAAAGCAAATGTAATTGCCAATTTTTGAGGTTTAAAGCTACTCAAAACGTATTAAATATTATGTGGCTTGCTAATGGAGTGTGATATAAAATAATTTATTAATCTGAGTGGCATGCATTTTATAAACTGATGGAAGACGTAAAACTTCCGTTTCCGCTTTCACATTCAATATTCTATTAAAAAATGCATTACAGTTTCTGTTTATAATAGAAGTAAAAAGTACTAAATATAAATAATGAATAAATGGGATTTAAAAATAAATAATAGAAGGCAGTTGGAATTATAAAGCTATTTTTCGATTCTTTAATATTCAGGTTCATATGAGTAGTAATAAAAATGATATAACTGATTATTTTCCTATTATGCATTTGAAAAGGATAAAGTAATTTACAAACCAGCGTCTTGGAATAAGGATAGCGCGTCTTCCCCGTGATCTGGGTGTCCTTTGTTCGAATCCCGGTTAGGACACGGTTTTAGTTCTTAAATGTTCTTCCTGTGAAATATGTGAATGTGTCCTCCTGTAAAAAGAAGTTGAACTAGCAAATGTGAGATATGCACCAGTTAAATTGCACTCTTGAAACTAAAGGGTGCTACTGAAAAATACAAGAAGCACTCATTCAGTTTAAATCGATAGCAGATAACTTTCAGTCGCCTTATAAAGTGCCATAAGTCACAACAACTGTAATTTACATATTGAATAGTCACTTTTTTAGTACTTAAATAATTATTCATTTTAAAATGAAATTTTTCCTTATTTGAAATAAAATTATCTTTAACTTAATTTATTATTAATTATTATTCATATCTACCAAATTCGTAGTATAATTTTATTGTAATATCCTGAATACGGGAACTTAATATAATGATTTTGAGTTACTTAAGGAATGTCATCAGAACTATTGATTAAATCAATTTTAAGTTTTGGTATTGTATAAAAATATAGCTTGAAAGCATAAAAAAGCGTTAAATTATCTTCCATAATTTTAATTGATTTACAGAAGCCCTTGGATAGAAAATTGATTTTCTTATACGTTCTTATTCTTTTCCTCCAGAACCTCAGTTTATTTATTTAAGGCAATGGAAAATAATTTTCACGAAATAATATAATTTTATAGAATAATTTTCTTTAATGATTGTGAAATATTACTTTTCCTTAGGGTATATTCTTCTTATCGCTTCTATGATCAAGTAATGAGTTCTTTGCACTTTTTCGTGTCTCATACATATTATTATGAAAAGGATAATATGGCACGTCTTAATAAACTTATTCACCCTGAAGATAGAAAGGTGAGTGAATTGCGATTTTTGTAAGATTTTTTTTTAAATTAAAAGAAATTACAGATATATCATATCCATATCATGAAAATGTCTTAAAACACAGCCACCAAGTCTTAAAACATAACCACATATCTTTACCCTTTTCTGTGATGTCCTTGTCTATTATCTTCATAGAAAATATTCAATTTGCAATTATCCTTCAGAATCTGGAGTTAGATTTCGAAGACGCAACTTTCCAAGATCTGGCATTGCATTATCCAGAAGCATCTCCATTTTATGATTGGAAAACTGATTCGAACACTCCATTCGAAAGACAAAAAATTAAATACAGGTAAATATTTTAAAATTTCTTATATCTTAATATCATAATTATTTTAGATAGATCACTATTAAGATGTCTTCTAAATGTAACGATTCTTCTGATACAGTTTCCAGAAAAAAATTTATATGCATAGGATGGGTACAAAATAAATGTACGAAATGAAACCAAATTTTATATAAAGACTGTGTAAGGCATGTAAAAATGAGTTTCACAGAAAAAAAAAGTGCCAAAAGCTATTGATAGGGGAAATATTGGAGCTACTGGAGTACAATTGTTAATGAATTCACAGACAAAAATCTTTTTATCATCAAAATGAAGATTCTTTGGAAGGAGCGCAACATTTTCAATAGTATCACCCTCTCTATGTACAACATATTTCAAATATTGTATGGCAATTTTCCCTGCTGCGAATAAATTGTCTATATCTATGTTCACAACAACCCGTTTTAATTTTCTCCAGACAAATACTTATACTTAAATACTTTCCAGGTATACTTAAGAGAATCCCCTGCATTATTTTGTCTAGTGTAGAGCAATATCACCACTAAAGCATGCTGTGGAGAAGAAAGGTCGACATTAAACGAACAACAACAGTAAATCGAGGACAATAATCAGGAACACATTAACAATAAGAAAAAACCTGCTAAAAGGTCGTCGTCGTCTTACATTTTTTGCAAGGAATGCATTGCACTACTGTCAAGCACGAACTTGGAATTTTACATAATTCATCTTGATAGGCAAATTTCACTCATTCGTACCAATATTTTTCCAATCGATAACTTTTTATTTTCTAAATTCATTTTTTTAATCCCTTCTACAATCTGCAGAGTCATTTTTTCATTCGTTTTAGCTGCAGAAGCCACCAAAAAGGGACGGTTATTTTATGACAAACCTGCATATCTTCTTCAATTATTGTTCTTAATACTGAAAGCGAACACATTTAGTTTATATCTTCTGGTTAAGATTGCATCTAGAGTAAGTTTGATTACAAAAAGAACATTTCGTTCTGGCACAGATCCAGTGCGGCTTCCTCGTTATCTGGGCTTCCGGGATACGAGTCCCGATTAGGACATGGCTGTTTTTCTGTATACTATCTGTGAGGTGTATTAATGTGCCCCCCCCCTGTAAAAATGAGCTATGCAAGCAAATTTAGGGAGTGCATAGCTAAGTCGTACTCTTGGTCCTAGTAGGCGCTACTTCAAAACCAAGAGAAGCTCATTTGCTTAAAATTGGCTGACGGCAGTCAGCACGATTGTCCATGGCAAGTGCCATTAGTAAAAACAACAATAACACATTTTGCTCATAAGAAGTGTAATTCTATTAGTATTTAGATATTTTCTTAATTTTATAATTGCTTATTAAATACGACAGAAATATTTAAATTAGAAAAATATTTAGCAAAGTATTTTTTAAATGGGTTATTATATTTCCCGTTTATTCTCTAAATCTATTATATTGATCGAATTATTATATCGATATTTTCTTTAAATATCTGCAAGTGGCTGTTTCTTTTTTTCTAATTGAAATTCAGTTATCATAATGGGAAACAGAGCGAGAAAATGAATGAGCAATTTTCTCTATAGATAAATGAGTCTAAAATACCTGATCAATGGCTTGAAAGGTCATATTTGATTCTCGATAGTAGACTGATTGCTGTATCCGAAGCGTATGAAAGAGTCTCCGCTATACATTTTGAATTAAAATCAAAGTATCTGGTATCGTCATTTCCGATTCAACTAAAAAGTAAATCATTAATTCACTAAATTATCCATATTTTAACGTATTATCATCTAAATAGTGGTAGTGATATAACATTGATTGCAACTTGCATGCATTCTACAACTGCAATTTAAAGAAGAAAAAGAAGAAGAAAAATAGGTGCTAAAATAATATTAAATAAAAATGTGTTACTGTAACAGGGCTTTGGAAAACACGGAACAGTTTCGGATATTCTACTACTATATCTCGAATACATAACCAAGTTTTCGAGACAATGATTTCATTTGTAAGAAGAAAGGGGATGAGATTTTTGGAAGAAGTAATTCAAAATGTTAAGGAATATCTTATGAGAGATTTAACTAGTTACATATTTTTGCTCAGCGATTTTCTTGCACATTAGAAGAAAAATATTAAATTAAAATTTGGTATTAAACTATTAAAAACAAAAATCAAAAATAGACGTTATCAAATGACATAATTTTGAAGCTAATGCTTTTAGCATAGCTAGAATATTTTGCTTTAGCTAAGCTAGAATGCTTAGTACCACTTTTATAATTGGATTAATGTCTTTTTCTTTATTGTAGGCGTCATATGACAATTGTTTGCATCCAAGTAGTTTTTATGCTGATCTTATGTGCATATATCAGCTGGATTGCCTCCAAAATCCTCTGGTAGTTTAATGATTTCAAATTGGATATGTTGTTAATACACTGTATAAATATTATCAGAGGTGCGAAGAATTCTTGCTTGATGTTGTGTTGAGTTTCTCACAATATAAATTGAGGAATTTTGAGTTTCCTAATAAATATAATTATGTTATAATAGCCAAATTTAAATACAATAATAAAATTGGAACATCTAAATCATTATTTTTTAATATGCAGATATAGAAAATATTAGAATATTCTACTAATGGATATTTCATAATGGAACTTTAAAATAAAACATTTTAAATAATAAAATTTAAAATTTTGAAATTGCATTCGAATCATTTAACTACATAATTGGCCTGGATATATAGCCCTAGTCTACACTATTACCTAGAAAAAAAACAATTAATGAAAAAGTTATCTTATGAATAAAACATTTAAAAAATAAATATTGTGCAAAAAAAATTTCAAAAATTACATAAGAAATACTTTTTTTTAAATCTTGAACAGGAAAACGCATTATTATCCATATTAACATAGTAATGCATTTCCACAACTAAAAAAGAATTGAAATATTTAAATATATATAATACAGAAATAAAAAACTATTAAATTTTAAATTAAATGCAAAATAAAGCGAGATCAAAATATGTCATCTTTTTTTGAAGAATAATCCCAATTCCTTGTTAATAATTCAATTGTTTGATATTTTCTTTCCGAATCTCTAATTCATTTTAAAACCCAATTACTTTTACTCATGTCACACTACAGTTTTTCTCTCTATCTAAAAAAAAACACTAGAATTATGTAGATACCGTACTGAAAAATTAAATTCTAGTGATTTTTAAAGCATGATATCAACAGCATTTCATTATAATTTCTTTGAACATGAACAACAAAACTAAAGTTCTACTTCGTTCAAAAGATTATACAAACATGCAGGAAATTTAAAGAAACGAAAAGAGCAGAATAAAAAAAAGTGATATATTTAGCGAACAATAAAAAAAGGCTATCTCTTAAATATATAAATAAATAGATAATAACAGAAATAATGAAACAACACTGGGAAATTTTGATAGAATAAATACACTACCTCACAGCATTTTCAATAACAAGAATTCCTTTGTGCAACGGATATATATAAATGAAGAGCTGAGGAATAAGTAATAAAAAATTACAAATTTCTTCAGAAATATTCCAAAATGTATTGCTAAAATATTTTTTTCCTGTAATAACAGTTAAACCGATAACTTGTTTTAACAGTTGAAAAAGTAAAATTGGATCAAATGTACACTAACAGGCAATTTTACATGAAAAGTAAAATATAAAATATAATAAGCAGACATTCCTCTATCCCTGTAGAAAGAAACTAAAGTATTTATATGTGTTTGCAACGTCCAAGGAAAACATTTGCACTTACAGACCTTAAATTTTGCACATAGGTAATTGTAATTGATATTTAATGTACTATAAATTCGAATTTTAAATTTCCTCCTTGAAATGTCTGCCTTAATTAATAATCAAAATTTCGACCAGATTAAATAATTAGTACTTCGCCATTTAAAAAAAAATTCAAGTTCAGGACTATTATTGATTAAATCAAGTATTCTACTGCACTGCAGTTGACCAAAAACAATTCCAAATAAAAATAATTATTATATCCTCTATCCTCAGAAATTTCTCTGAATTTGGTGTCGGCTATTCAATCAGGATATACAACGTCCAGGATTAACGTCAAGATGTACATGAAATGAATATCAAAACATATCTGATGAAATAAAGAAAATTTTCTCACGCTGAGAAAATAGTAAAAATGTTTTAAGGAAATTTCCTCCCACAAACGTTTGTTGATAGAGAAGCAAAATATCCCCACAGAAAAGATCACCCCCCCCTCTACTTTCCGCTAATCGAAACCTCATCACCCAAATGAGAGAAAATAACATGTTCCTCTTTCAATGCACAATACTTTTGTAGGAATATAGAAAAAACTATTTATATAATTTTCCAAATATTTAGTTGAAAATAGAGGAAAATTTCTTATTACGATTCATCTTGCTTGTTAAGAAACGCCCTTTTCTTTAAAAAGAAAGCTTTTCAAAGCTGTGAAGTGCACATGACGCAAATAAACCTTTCACGTGCTAATTATGTACTTGTTTGTATTTTCTTCCGTTCAAAGAAATCATTATCACTTTGATATTTGAGTGCATTGCTTCATAATATAGAATTTAAAATCAAGTTTTCATTCTGGGAAAGAATTTCTTCACTTTAGTGCTTTTATTTTATTACTTTTTTATGTGTAGATACACATTTTTATCTTTTCGATAAATATAAATTCTTTTAATTTCATTTATCGAGTCGTTGTATTTGATTAGATTATTAGATGCACTAACAAAAAGAATTAATAATATAATACAAGAAAATAGTTTTTGAATTCTTTCTAAGCTAAAATTTATATTTTATTCAAAAGTTTTTGATTGAAATTTTATTGATTCTTGAATTGAAATTTTATTGACAGCAAGAATTTTTTTTCATTTTTATAAGAACAATTAAAATTGTAATTTTGAATTATATAATATTAGTTATTTTTTTAAATATTAATTTTTTAAATGTTATTTTAAGTAAAATAAACAATAAATTATAACTATCCATCTAAATAAATATGTACATACATTAAAATAAATTATTAGAAATAATAGATTGATGCTCATGATTGACATCAGGAAGTGTTTTTGCTTTATTACATAAAGGTATATTTAAAAAAATGACATTATTAATGTACATTATATTTTTAGTTCCTAAGCAAAATGTTTCTGATTATTATAAATTATTTTTAGACATTTTCACCATAGAATAAAGAGAAATCCCTTCTAGTTAAAAGTCATAAGCTTCAAAGAATTTTTTTTAAAAAAATGAACCATTTTCTTAGTTTAGCAAAAAAACAAAAAACTCTATTAAAAGAGAAGTATCATATAACAGATTGCCATTTCTCAAATACTGAGTTTTTGTTTTCGCAAAAAGGTAAGTTTTGAAACATCGTGAAATAAAAGAAATCGGGTTTGAAGAAAGTTAGGAAATAGTAATTTATTTTACTTCATTGAACTCAAGCGTAAATGAAAAAATTCAATTATTCTAGAAGGATAAAAAATATTTTTTCAATGAAATTCTGTGGAGAAACTTGAAAAGACTTTTAGGTAGCTCTATTAAACATGGACATCCCAGAAGGAATTAATAACTCTTCATTTAACTGTACAAAATCAGTTAGACTTTTATTTCACATTTTAAAACATATATTTCCAAATGAAATTAAGAAAAAAATGAAATTTTATCTGTCTAATTCATCTAAAATAATAGACCCAAAACTTTAATTTCTTTCTTAAGTGTGCAATAAGAAAAAAAAGGAAAGTTTTCATTTTAGTTTACCTTTATTTAGAAGAAACTAATATATAGTTAATTATTCTTGTATCGCGTGATCGCAATGAAAATAATCACCTCTTTAACCAAATTAAAATTCATGTGTACTTATTATTTTTTAGTAAAATAAATTTCTTTGTATTACATAATTTAAAGAAATAACTTTATAAACTGCATTTAGTTATTTTCTGTGCAAAATTGCTTTAGAAAGAAGCTAAATGGAAGGTGATAAAACAGAAAAAGATAAGAAATATTTATGAACGGAAATGATTAAAGGTTAAAATTTGTAAAAACAAAATCATATAAACAAAATTATATTCCATTTTTTATTATGTATCATTTCAAACATAATAAAAAGTCAAATACGATGCAATTTATTCAGAAAATTAATTTTCCTTTAATATTTTAAAACCAACTATTTTGAATTGAAAACATCCTGCTGTGTAATTGAAATAAAGAATAAAAAAAATTTTCTAGCGAATGCTTTTCTGTTAAATATTTTTCATCAAATTATGTTTAAAAATATGGGGACATAAACGTTTCTTAAGCTCAAAGGACAATATTTCTATTCCAAAGAAATGCAATAATTAGCAGTTAGAGATATAAAATGCAAATCTTTGCAAAAGAACAGTGATACTTACAAAGGCAGAAAAATATCTGAATGCAGTCGCTTACATTTAGCTTAAAAAGTGAGCATATATTATATTTATTCCCTAGCTTTTGCGAGTACCGTGTTTGATTCGCGGTTCGGGCATGGTTCTTCTTCTGTGTTCTATCTGTGAGATGTGTGAGTGTGCCCCCCCTGAAAAAGGGCGGGGGTGCAAGCGTGTGGGAGTGTGTTTCATCTTCATTTGAGCGAGAAGTCTGATTTCTGCCCTCGGGAGCTCAGGGGTCCGTACCCTCAGAAGCTACTGCACCCCTATTTCCGCCTCACGACATCATAATCATTCATTCCCAAGCTTTAATACCTTTATTTTATATAAAATTGCTTTTTAAATTTGGACCTGATTAAAAAAACACCTTCTGTTTTATTATAAAATGTGTTCATTTACACAAGCATTCAGAAGAAAGCATGCAAATTACAAGCTTAATAAAACATAGGTTTTAATTAAGATGGGACAAAATTTAAATTCAAATTTTACTATGATTTGTTTATTTTTAACTGTTGAAAAATTGAACAATTAATTCATAAATAATAAAATAAGTGAACATTATTTTTTAATTGATCAACACAATAACTTTTCTAACCCTTGATCATGCCCTACTACTTATAAAAAAATTGAAAAAAAAAGCATGTAACAAATATTTTATTATTTTAAGATTGAAATGTTCGCATTTCAATTCCACTTTATAAAGTAATTGAGTGTAAAAGAAATTTTCAGAAAAATAAAAATATAATTTTTAATAGATATTGTATTCAGATTTGCTCGGACAGAATTATTTTTAGGTTTTTTTTCTCTTCTAAAACGATCTATTCGATTAACTACATTAAAATTTTCTGTATTGAACTTGTACATCATATTTCTTGTACCGTAAGGAACTTGTTTCTTAACTTTACTTATACATCAGTATTTGTGTGCAAATTTTCAAACACAACATAACTATTATTTATAAAAATTTATCACGTATCAATTTAGCTTTTTGGGATTAAATGACGAACGTTACCTTAATAAATCAAACAGCACACCTGTATTCCTACCATTTTTGGGTTCGCATTATAGGGTGCTCAAAGCGGAAGTAGTAATCCTAGTTCAGCAAATGTTTTGGTCAGATGTTCAGGTGCTATTGGACTTGGAATCGCTGGGAAACAAAGCTAAGGGTAAAATGAATGCAACTGATAGGGGATTGTTAAACAAATTTAATAGGAACATAAAATTTAAATATGGGAAATATGATGCGAAGTTGTTGTGGGTGACTGATCCTAGAGAATTAGAGAACAACTTTAGACTGGCCAAGAAGTGATTTGACGAATTTTAAAGAGGCTTCAAAACATGAACGGATTACTAGTTTATCGCGAAACGATTGGGTATTAGGAAACTAACGGAATAACTAAAGAATATAGTAGGGATAAGAATGAATATTTCATGCCTCATAGAGCAGCGGTCAGAGCGGATAAAGGAACAACTAAAGTTCGCGTAGTTTTTAATTACGGCTCCAAATCTGGACAAAATTTGTCGCTTTACGATTGTTTAGAGGCTGGTCTGAATTTGAACCCTACCATTCTTGAGATAATGAAATTTAGTGGAACTAAGTTTGCATTTCATAGAGACATAGAAAAGGAATGATGCGACAATTTTGCGAAATGTTTGGTTTAAGTTAAAAATTTAGGTCTACAAATGGTGACTTGAGAGAATTGCGGTTCAAACACGGATTTTGTGAAAGTGAAGAAGTTGAGTTGAAAGTGCTGGGGCTAAATTGGAACTCCAACAAAGTTGTTTTGTTGGATGTGAAAGGTTTAGAGGTTAGTTAGTAAAGATTGGACAATACTAAACGTCATGTAATAGACGCATTTGCCTTATTATCGGATGATGTGTTATTATTGAGAAGCGTTGAATTTAAGTTGAAAATGTAGGTCTGAAAATAGTGACTTGAGAGCCTTGTGGTTAAAACATGGATTTTATGAAAGTGAAGAAGACGTTGAGTTGAAAGGGCTGGGTCTAAATTGGAACTGCTACAAAGAGGTTTTGTTGGAAGTGAAAGGCTTGGACGTTAGTTTGGAAAGATTGGATAATACTAAACGTCGTGTAATAGACGCATTTGCCTTATTATTAGATGGTGTGTTATTATTGAGAAGTGTTGTGTTTAAGGTGAAAATTAAGGTCCATAAATAGTGACTTGAGAGCTTTGTGATTAAAACACGGATTTTGTGAGAACAAGGAAGGGGTTGATTTGAAAGTGCTGCGGCTAAATTCAAACTCTAGCATAGATGTTTTGTTGGAAGTGAAAGTTTTGGAGGTTAGTTTGGAAAGATTGGACAATACCAAACACCGTTATCCACAGACTGCAGCTGAAATTTTCGATCCTATGAGCTTGATAGCTACCTTTCCCTTAAATATTACTTGTTTATTACAAGAGACCTGCTAAAGAGGTACGGATTGCGAAGATGATTTAACAGAGGACTTAAGGCTTAAGTCTGCAAGGTGTTAAGGTTAAGTATAATGTAGAGAAATTATGGCGTTGAAGGAGATTGCTGCGGCAAGCAAGCCAGCAAACCTTTCAACATAATTACATTTTGCTTTGGTGGCGTCACCCGTTTTGTTGTCGTTCTAAAACTACTTATATACCTGTAACGCCTACTTAGATGGAAGAATAAAATTGCTTTACTAACGTCGTCACCCAAGATTTAATATATGGTGCCGAAAACTTATGTGAATCAGGACCGTGAATTCATACTTCCTGCTTCTTACGAAATATCGGCAAGTTTATTTTCTTACTGAATTTTTTGTGTTTATAATTCGTATTATTGCAATGCCGACGTTTGATGAAACTGGAAAAAATGGCGCTATTCAAACGAAAACGAAAAACTGTTCGTGGTAACATTACTCGTTTTTCTGTAGAAGTAAGTAACCTAAAAGATGATTCTTCTATTGAAATATGGAATATATTTAACAACTGCCTTAAATGAAATGAAAATAATAGATAATGAAATATACAATTTACTTTCTGGTGATGAATACGAGAATGATATTTTTCAATGCGAAAGCTATACCGATAATGCCGAATTTGCAATTTTTAAATGTCAAAAAATGATTCAAAATAAATTAGCGCCAACTATGAATAACGTTATTTATCCGGCAGTTAATGATAATCATTTGGCAATGAAATTAAATCATTGTATTACAACGCCTGCTATTCAATCGTATACTGTAAAATTGTTTGCAATCAAGTTGAGAACCGTTCAGAGGCGATGTGGAAGAATGGCAAAGTTTTTTGGAACAATTTCAATCTTCTGAAGATAATAATTCAAATCTTCACATAATTGATAAACATGTTTATTTACGGTGTTATTTGCAAGATGAATCAAAACGTTTGGTTGATGGTATAGGCATTATTGCCGACACTTATAAAACTACTTAAAAGCTTCTAATGGAGAAATATGACGATAAATATAGAATTATTCAAGCTCATTTAGACTTTTTAGAAAATTTAACGCCAATACGAAATTCTTCACCATTATCACCGAATGAAGTTTTTATTGAGTTTAATAGATTAAAAATTATGCATGCCTTGGGAGCGGATGTTAATGCTTATGGCCGAATTTTAACTCCTAAAATTTTACGAGCATTTCCTGATGACATTTGAATGAATTGAATTATTTTTGCAAAACGCCAGAAAATTTCGGAGGGTGATATATCAAAATTGCTAGAATTTCTTTCGGAGAAAGTTAGAAGGCGCACTTACAACTCTGAAAATTAAAGAAAACAGTCTGTTCACTATGATTTTGAACCTCTCACAGCCAACTTGTATGTTAATTCCAAGCACACAATGCCAAAACAAATGCAAAAATATATCGATAACCAATATGCTGAACTTGCCTATACGAGTCCTTGCAACGAATCAAAACTATTTTACCTGCCTCATCATATAGTTGAAAAACAAAGGAATAACAAAAAGAAATGGCGAATGGTATTTGACACTTCTTCTCATGACACTTCTTCTTTCCTTAAATGATGCTCTTGAGCAGGGTTCGAATTTTCTTCCAGAAATATTTGCAACATTGTTGTGATATCAACTTCACAAATTCACAATCGTCAAGCCGTTTTGCAACTTATTTTAGCTGAAGAAAGAGGAAATTGTACTAGGTTCCTGTGGTTTAAGACAGAAAAGGACGCAAACGGAAAAATACACTTGCGAAATGAACCACTTACTTATGGTTTTTCCCGTTTACCTTTTGGATTGATTTCTAGTCTCTTTTTGCTTTCTGCTACTTCTCGTGAATTAGCTAACATGCATTCGTATACCTTACTGCATCTAAGCACCTGGAGAATAATATTTTCATGGACGACTTTGTTATGATAATGGATGCAGCTGAGCAAGCAAAAACTCTTTGCCAAGAAATGCAAGATTTAATGGCACAGATAAGTTTACCTTTAGATAAATGGAGTGCAAACTTCAAGAACCTACGATCCACTTGGGAACTAAAGGATGCCACTTTTAAAGGCAATATGCAAGTAATGGGAATTAGCTGGAATACCAAGGAAGACGTGTTTCATACAGACATAAACGAAAGTGTTTATCAGTTTGCTGTTCCTTTAACACAACGTTTACTTTTTAAAATTGTATCAAAGTTGTATGATCCTTTAAGCCTCTATGATCACAATGGTATAAAGTGGAAGTTTATTACATCACGAGCAGTTTGGTGGGGAGGATGGTGGGACGGAAGAATTTGTACCTGCATCCTTCGTGCCAAAGGAAAGGAGATTACCCGTGCAGTCCAACTGGTCATACCATTTGAGGTTGATCAGAGTAGGGAAGATATTGTGGCAAGCAAGCCAATAAACCTTTCAACATAATTACATTTTGCTTTGGTGGCGTCACCCGTTTTGTTGTTGTTCTAAAACTACCTATATAACGCCTACTTAGAAGGAAAGATAAAAATGCTTTACCTGTAACGCCTACTTAGAAGGAAAGATAAAAATGCTTTACTAACGTCGCCACTCAAGATTTAATAGAGATAGCTATCCCTATGAATTGTTTACAGGTTTGTAAGAAAGGATCAGCTGAAATTCATATATTTTGCGATGTATCACTCAAGGCTTACAGGGCAACAACCTAAGAAAGGTATATCGATAAAATTGGAAAATGCAGAGTGTCCTTTCTGATATAAAAAGGTAGAGTAGCTCCACTTAAAACATTAACGTTACAAATGTATTTTACATTCATCATCGAATTATCGAATTTTCTGCAAGGCATTTTCTTTCATTTCTTGTTTCCTTGTCAGAATACGAATATAGCAAAGAATTTAAATGGAATAGGAAATAATTAAATATATTTCATTCTCATTTATCTGTTGAAATTCCGATATGATGCTAAAACCATATCTTCAGTTTTGAAATTTTCGAAATATATTCTATAAGGACAATTAAATAATGACAT
The DNA here is from genome assembly GCA_026289955.1 of Argiope argentata. Taxonomy (NCBI): domain Eukaryota; kingdom Metazoa; phylum Arthropoda; class Arachnida; order Araneae; family Araneidae; genus Argiope; species Argiope argentata. The sequence goes on from JAOUZG010025323.1 coordinate 5,805,984, forward strand.
TTTCTATAGATTTATTGAGAATGAAGCGAAATGAAAAAAAGGAATTTATTTCATTTTGCCAAAAAAATAAATAAAGTTTGCTTAATTATGTAAGATCTATGTATGGAAACCAGAAAATCAAGTATATTACTCCTTTTTCTTTTTGCAGTGCAAAGTTACGTTTAATACCAAATAATTTACTTTCTTATATACAAAATATCAAATGAGCACTTTTTTAACTATGTTCATGCATTTCAAATGATATTTCTCTAAAAATACGTTAATGATGATCAGGTACAAAAAGTGTGCCGTAAACTTTTCGCAGTGGAAAGTTGTTCTCCTTTTTGACTTTTTAAAAATTGGCTATAGAATCGCCAGGTCTCTACACATCTTAAACGGTGTGGCATGACAATTTTACTTAAATTTATTTACTATAAATTCAATAATTTCATGCACTTCCTTAGTCCTTTGAGCTCCAAAAAATAATTAGATGCAAAATTATCCACCTAATAAAAAGATTTGTTTATAGCTATAAAAAATAAACATAAATAATTCTTTTAAGTCGAATTTCTTTGAAAAATTAATCTACACCTCTTCACCATTATGTATTTTAACCATTAAATTTAAAAAATAAATTAATAAAACTTCAAAATAATGCACAATCTTTAGTGTTGAGTCAGAGGCATCATCGGACTGCAAAGGGTGAAGAATTTACTTTCTTTTGATTCGTCACACATTATTACATAACTCTTCGAAGTTTAATGATAGAAATGTTTGTCTTCAAATTAACAGATTCAGAGAAAAGGGAATTTAAGTTAAAGGAACAAAACTGTAATAGCTCTAGATCACATGACATAATTGCATGTATTTTCTTGATAGAAAAATAATTGCAAGATAATAATTGAGATTATTTTCCATGAAGAAAAAATACATTTAATAATCGCTTTCAAAATTGTTCCTCTTAAAAATAAATTATCAATAAAATTCAGTTGTGCTTTATATATGTAAATGAATCTAGAACTCGCATATCCATTTGTGAACTGCCTTTTCCGGTCATGTACTGATTCGCCTGGATTAAGAACAAAAAATTAAAGACATATAAAATTTTCAGTTATGTAGTTCGGTATTAGTAGTTGTTAAATAAATTAATTTTAAAATTCAAAATTTTTAGTCATGTAACCATTTTAAAATCTATACACCTTATAAACCATTCTCTTCAATGTACATATAATTCCTACTTCATATTCTTTCGCCAAACTTGTAATTCGAAATGAAAGTAATTAACTATTTCGCTATAGTCACCTGATCACGAAAATTTCTCCCCAGCCGTCCTCGGTTTTCACCGCATGTAGTGTTGTTTTCTCCGTATGGCTATCTCTGTATATAGATTAGCATATCTATATATAGAGATATCTATAAACAGATCTACATACTAATTATATTATATTAGTTTATATTATTATTATATATGTTCTGCATACTAATAATATAATATATAATATATTAGTAAAGATAAGAACAAATAAAAAATTAAACATTTACAAAGCGTTTTAAATGTTTAAAAGCTTTAAAATGTAGAAGTAAACTTGAATAGCTTTACGGTCACTTGAAAGAGCTAGATGCGTTAAGGACAATGTAGAGTTCCAGCAGAAATAACGCGAAATCTCTTTTTACTGAAAGAAAACGCATGCTTCAAAAATACTTCAGCAGAAAATGAAAGAATTCAATATTAAAGTTTTATCTATACTGCCGAATACTTTTCTGGAATTCATAGAATTATACAATTAAAATATAATTGATTCAACATAAAACTTCTCTTTATATAATAAATTTCAACATTTGAAATAAAAAGATATGTTTTTAACCTGTTATTTTACCAGAAATAGAAACATTAAAAGTAAGCACACTTTAAAAGATCTTCTTTATTGCCTACTTGTACTGTAATAATATTTACTTTTGTTTCAGATAAAAATATAATAAATTTTCAGATAATAAACCGAAAAGTATATGAAGCGTAAATAAATATTTTACATTCCTTCTGTATCATGCATCATATTCAATAAAAAAAAGTTTAGCACTACAACATTTAGTTGAAAATTCTTTTCAAATCTCTACGACCAAAATTAGCTATGAGTCTTCGAATATCAAACATTTAGGAGAATCAAAAATTTCATTTTATTACGTCAGTCAATGTTGAGAAAGCTAATGGAGTGATTTAAGGTCTACGATTTTATAAAATCGGGTTAAGCAAATTTACATAACTCGGGCAGATTTGCCTCGGTTCGCAAAAGAGGGGAAATTTTCTTTTAAATCTTTAGACTGAATAATTTGTAATAAATATGACTTATATGACAAGTGTCAAAATGAAATTTTAAAATTCAAAATTCAACTGAATTTTTATTGATTTAAAGCTCATTATATATATATATATATATATATATATATATATATATATATATATATATATATATATATATTTGTTTACCCGGACCATTTATAACATCAGATAATCGCAATATACGAATAGTATTTGATTACTATTTACATATTACTGTACAGAAAATAAGTATTCTGTTTAGTTTAGTTATATTACAATCCGGTTTTGAAATTAACACTATGGCTATGAGACGAACCTCGAAATTTTTAGCTTTGGTCGGATGATGCTTGGGCTCCTCTTTCCACGCTTCTGTCCCACATCAGCGGGAGGACGTTCGATTCTAAGTTTAAAGGGCACTAGACCCGTGTACATGACGCTGCTTCTGCGGAATCATGTTCGAGTCTGGAACCCTTTGGTTTCGAAACCGAAAGCATTACCACAATTCTAATGCAGTCCAAATTATGTATTGGGACCCAATAATCAAGTATATCATCTATATGTATATATACAAAATGCTCCTTAAAAATGAATATTAATTCAATTAATAATGTATATGTTCATAGGCTACTTTTTTCAATTCTTTTTCAAGGAAATAAAATTTTAAAAAAATATATTTCATTTCGTACAAACATGAATGATGAATTTCTAGATTTATTTTCCTGTCCAAGCTACATTTTCAGCTTTTCCCAAAGGGATGACATTTTATCGATAAAAGGCTTATTTTTTCATGCAAACGTAACGTGCTAGTATAGGTTAAGTTTTATTTTTATTTCATACAAGCTTAATCAAAGACCCGAGGGTTCACCATGATTATTGGTTATTGACACTTTGAAATAAAAAATTTATATAGTTTCCTAGACAAATAGTATTAAAACTAAATATCTTTATAGGCATGTGACATGTATGATTTTAGCGACATTAAGCCATTTTGTTCACTAAATACATTTATATGTTATCTCACCTAAAATTTAAATTTCTAAAAAAAGAAAAGTTTGAAACATGAATATTACAGAAATTTTTTTGCTACATATATATATATATATATATTTATATATAATTTAAATATATATATATAATAGAAAATAGAATTATTCATTAAATATCGATATTTTATTTGTACTAAAAGTTAATTTGCATAGTTTATGCAAACTATATACATTATTGCATTATCTAATACTTAAGAGGGTTATTCAATAAAAAATTACCTTATTCACAAGAGATTAGTGTACCATTGCAAAAATTTCAGTTATTTTTTTCTGATTTCCTTTCTGCATGTATATTAATATATACACAATTCGAGATAATTTCTTTTTTTATTTTATCAAAACCAACTCTTACTTATATTCCAGCTGCTAAAAAATTCATAATTCATAATGTGAATAAAAGGAAAAATTCATTTTAGTTTTTAGAACTTAAGTAAAATTGTCGAGAAAAGGATCTATCGAAACTTCCCGAAACATTTCCTTATACCCTTCCTTTTCCAGATAATACGCATTTTAAGTATTGATATTGAATGACATTCGAAATTTTGCTGATCAAAGATACCGAAGCATTCTCATTGGTTCTTGAAAGATTTAACCACTCAAAGACTTGGTTGCTCATCTATGTAAATGAAATATATAAATTCATCCCCTTTTGAAGGTAATCATCTGCTGTTAGGGGAAGTAATTAGCTAATAGCTAATAGTTTCCCTCATTTTAATAATTTAGATGTAAGAACGTTGCTTGAAAGAAATATCAGCTACAAATGAATCGACACAATAGACATTTCGACATTTCGATTTATATCCAATAACAACAGAATTTTTGGGAAATAGAAAATTATCATTCTTGTTATTTTTCGGTAAGTGCTATGGGAAATGATTCAATTCTTTTTAATATTCTTTTGTTCTCCTAAATAATAACATATTTTCGTTACAATTGTATTATTTTTATTGTTGTGCCTCGTGAAAGTAAAATAAGGTTTTTATGTACGGAAGGTACCACTTTTGTTTTTAATAAAAGAATGTTAAATAATTTGATGGATTTTTTTCAATTTCTGAAATTACTTTGCATAATTTAGAGATTTATACTTTCCTTTTAACTTTTTCGTATACTTTAAGTTGAACCACAGAGAAAAAAATAATAATGAAACACGTTTTTTAAAATTATTTTAAGATATAAAATTATGTTTTTGTGCAAGATATAAAATTATGTAATTGTATAAGATATAAAATTATGTAATTGTATAAGATATAAAATTATGTAATTGTATAAGATATAAAATTATTTAATTGTATAAGATATAAAATTATGTTATTGTACAATATATAAAATTATGTTATTGTACAAGATATAAAATTATGTTATTGTACAAGATATAAAATTATGTTATTGTACAAGATATAAAATTATGCAATTCTATAAGATACAAAATTATGTTATTGTACAAGATATAAAATTATGTAATTATATAAGATAAAAAAATTATGTAATTCTAAAAGATATAAAATTATGTTATTGTACAAGATATAAAATTATGTAATTCTATAAGATATAAAATTATGTAATTCTACAAGATATCAAATTATGTAATTGTATAAGATAAAGACGGCATACAGCAGGATAAGGTGGTATCTTGCCACATGCAACAGAGCGTTTCTTGAATATGAGATCAATCACGCACAAAAATATTGCATGTAGATAACTACATTTTGTAGAAAATGGTGCTGAAATGCAGAATTTCTGATGGAAGCACTTGATGCAAATTAAATATTAATAATATTTATAATAAGCTGTTAACATTAAGATTTATATATATATATATATATATATATATATATATAATCTCATATCTCTAAGAAAATTTTGTTCTGTGGTTAGCAAAGATACGTGTTCAGATTCCTCTGTATTAAAGTAAGATATTTTATTGACATCATTATAATTCTGCTTTCGATATTTTACAATAACATTTTTTGAAGGTAACGAAAATTCCTTCTTTTAATCAAGTAACATTTTGCCATCATATGATTCTATCCTGATACTATATCTTTTAGCTCCTTTTTTTTCCTAAAGTACAATTATAACGAATTAAGAAAATTTGTATTCTTTTTAAAAATTAATGTTTTGTTAATGGTTCTTATTAATATTAACTCAATTGGAGAGAACGGAATTAATATTTTGAGCTTTGAGATCAGATTTATTCTTTTAGTTTGAAGCGTCTTTTAAATTTTTTTTTTGCTCCAAGTCAATCGACTATAATTGTATTTTATTTCAATTTCAGAGTGATCTGATATACAAATCTTCCTGAGATTGAGCTTTTTTACGATAGCAAAACATTTTTCTTGTTTTTTCTCATTAAAAAATGTATTAATTATTATAATATTTTTAAAATAAATAAAACTTACATAATCAAAATAAGTAGCGTTGAAATACGTCACTAACACAAAGGCACGAAACATTATCCAGGCATCTAAGAGTCAATTTGATACTCCAGTGAAAAATTCAATCTCGTTAATAAATTATCTCTTTATTAACAAAAGACTTCTTTAATTTTGGAAGACTAGAATCCAGTATTCTTTTTTGAAATATAATGTGCTGTATTTTTCTGTATACCGAGCATAATTTTAGTAATTTGATTACTTTTCTCATGAAAAACAGGAATTCGACCCTATAGTACTCATCATTTAGAAAATGTTCGGATTCAGTGCTGAAGATGACCATTTACCCAGAGTTGCGGATTTTTATCACAACAAGAGCATCTTTATAACGGGAGCAACTGGATTTGTAGGATCCGTAAGTACATATTAAGATTTAAAGAGACGTTATTTAATTTATATGAGTTATTTAAATGTATACTTATATATATAAAATACTGATTCAAGAATCAGAAAAATTTGATACTAATTCTGAAAATCAAAATTTATTTTTATATTTTTATTTTGCGTTAATTTTCAATATTGTATCTTATTTTCAGAGGAACTAATTTAAAGAATTTCACTTTTTCTATTTTTTTTTAATTTATCAAATATATTATCTATATATTTGTTTAAATTTAAATAGTAAAATACATTTTCAATATTATGGTTCATTACTTGTATTTATACATTATTGTATGAAAAAATGTTAAAATTAAATTAAAAATTTGTTAAATTTTTAAATTATTATTAAAAATTAAATTAATAATTTAAATTTAAAATTTATAAAAATTAATTAATAAAAATTCCATTTTATATAATTTTTAACACTTGTCAAAAATCTCATAACAGATTCATTGTTTCATTCAATAAAATTTTTAAAAAATAAAATAACCAAAATTAAACAAATTTCCGTTTTGTTAGCATCAAAACATAAAAGTTTTATTAAACATCAAAACAAGTGTGCATAAAAAAGGTTTTTAATAAACTTATTCGAATTATAATTTTTCATTTTCGGTTTTTATTTAATTTACATAATTGAAAACAGCTTTTAAATAGTATTATTTATTATTTGTTATTTCATTCTAGATTCAGTGTCTTAATTTTAATACATTAGAATACCCTAGAGTGTGTGACAAATAATTGATGGAAATGAAAATCTGGATTAATATATTTTCTATATTTTATAGATATCCTAAAATTGAATGCAAAGAACTAATAAGGATTCATCTTCAAATCTTTGTATTCTAATTTATAAATATTTACATGTTATTTATTTGTTTTAATTCGGCGGAAAACAGAGGGAAAACAGAAATACTCACACACCTTAAAGAATGGTTACAGCCTTAAAAGAAACTGATATTTTGCTTTTGAACCTGGGTCATCAGTTATAGAGATCAAACTATTTTTTAAAACAATAAATGCAATTCTCATTCGAAAAAACTATAGATTCAGTAATTTTCAATAAAGTCGAATAATCATCAGTCAATTTAGCATGTTTTAATTGAAATAAAAAATATTGAATTTATAAACTTTCAATGGAATAATTCGGCACAGAATTATTTCAAATCAAAATAAATGCACGATTTATTCTGTACCAAAATCTTTTGGCAAATGGGTACTTCGTATATTTTATATACATCCCAAAATTATAAGTAAAGAACTAATAAGGGATCATCTTTCAAGTCTTAATTAAATATATCGATTTAATCTAGATTTGAAGGAAGCCGAAACTTCAGAGTGGAGGTAAACTTTTGAAATATCAGAAATGATTCCAGGAATTCCTCTAATAAGAGACAAAGCTCTATTATCCCATCTTTCAGGAAATCACTTTAGAAGAAGAGCGGCTTTCTCACTTTCTGAAGAATAAGTATTATTTGAATAA
>JAOUZG010025323.1:5818618-5843554 GCA_026289955.1 Argiope argentata
TATATATATATATATAATTTGTTGAAAACAGAGGTTTGAATTTTTAAGTTCGTTTTATTCCAACACTGGATGCAGTCATTATGTACAAGCAAAAGCGACGAGCACCATAAAACGACACAAAATGGAAAACTCATGAAAGTTCTATTCTTGAGAATATGTACTTTCAGATTTCAATAGGAATCTTTGACACATATCAATCACATGTACTGCTCGTACAAAGGATATGTAGGGATATTTTAATTTAATGTGCTTAGCCGGTTGATTTTTATCCCTTCACTTAGAGTGTTGCAAATTAGTCTACGTTTAGCCGATTCAGCAATTTTTAGAAATTACTGTTGAATTAATTAACTAGAAAAAGTAGAATGAATTAGAAATAAAAAAAAAATTGTTAGAATGGTGCTACTATGGGCTAAATTAAATTGAACGTTAGAAAATTAATTGGGGTTTAATTTAATTTGTGTGTGTGTGTTGTTTGTCTAAATAGTGCAATATTGATATTTTGTTATAATAAAACTTCTTATAAAAAGTAACTTTTGATTTCTCTAAATTACCTTTCTTTATTCGAAACGTGATACAGTAGATTAATCAGTCGAAGTTGATACATTTGTGTTTATTAAATGTTTCTAATTTTATTATTTTAAGATTTTCGATATCATCAAAGAATCGAATCCAGATCTACTAAGAAAAGTCCACGTGATATCCGGCGATGTGGTACTTTCGAATTTAGGAATGAGTGAAGAAGATTTCCGCCTACTACTGAAGAAGTGTCTATAGTATTTCACTGTGCAGATAATGTATCGTTTATGAAACCTTTGAAGTAAGCATCAACGGATATTATTTTGCCGATATTATTATTATATCAACGGATATTATTTTGCATTTTTTAAAAATTTACAATATAAGTGGTTTATTAGATTTTTTTTAATTGAGAAATAAATATGATAAATAAACATGATATATAATATGGATATATAAATGCTGAAAATGCACATAGAAAATGGAATTTTTGAATCCATAAGTAGAATTTAGATAAATATTCAGAACTAGTTGGGTTTTTAATTGATTTTAAATTTCCTAAAAATAAATATCACATTGGTGTTATTGAGCTGTTTTACAAGACATTTAATTGTTTATGTTACCTTTTTGTGTGCGAATTTTTTTATTAAATTTGTGCAGAAAGAACACCAGGTATCTCAGATAACGGTTTCCAGGTCAAAGATAAATAATTTTTGGTATATAACATTAGCTTCGGGATTTCATTCAAGGAGTTTCCACAGATGATAATAGTTATGTAGGATGAGGTTTAAGGAAAGATAAAACTATTTGATTACTACTTTTACTTTCAAAACCTTCGAGTTAAAATATATATATATATTAGTATTCCAAGTGAATCCAGAAAAAATATAAGATAAGAAAAAAGCAACAAAACATCTTATATGTAAATTTATCTTCAAGAAACGATATCCCCCTTTTTTTAAAGAGATGTATGAAACCGTCCTGTATTATAGAAACCTGCACAAATATTCCCTTGAAGAGAAATATCAAATCACCCAGGCAGCACAGCTGGCTGCACAATATTGTTCGATGTTATATGGCATGAAACAATATTCTTCTATACTAAACAATATTAATAATGTTGACCATTGTCTCACAATATTATACAATATTTGTGTGATACTAATGCAGAATAAATTTCAACTATAAATGGGTCTCACATACAAGCAATCATAAGTGCAGATGTGGTAAATCTTCTGGAACCATTCATCATATTATACAGGAATGTGAATTAAGGGAAAACACCCGCTCAGCATGGCAATTATGCTGGAAAAATATGGATATCAAATTGCTATTAAAATTCCCTCTCTTTAGAGCAAGGGCTTCCGAAGTTATCAATAATCTTATGCATTTGGAATCCGTGGAGCACGATTGAAATGACTATTTGCTTTAACATTAGTTATCTTGCGTCTATATTATATATGGCAACTATATTTTGTATATATGCTATTTATTTTTGTGTTACCAAGAGCTCACTTTGTATATAGTTGTTTTATAACTTTTTCTTTTTAACAGCATTTTCTTAACTAACGTTGTTTACAATTTCATGCTCCTCTGATAACTGCTGAAATGTTTGCTAATTACTTTACTTGGAGACACGGTGACTTTCTTTGAGAATCTAAATTCGGATCTCTTTCTGATCTGGTTCTTTGAATTGTTTTAAGAAAATAAGCTGATTAACCTGCACTTCCGTGCTCGGTGGGGGTTGCTTCTCGGCTGCTCACCGTTATATCCGAATGGCTTCGGCCGGGACGGAGAATATCTATGCCATAACCGTAATCATTATATGGCGATATCAGTTTACAAATGAAATTTCTGATGACTATTTAACATTTCCTTATTATTCTTGATTTATACATTAATTTTCTGAGTTATAATCTAAATTCATACAATTTTATGAAGATTTTATATTTTGGTTTCTAGTTGATTTATCAGGATACCTTTTTCTCTTACAAACAATTTATACTGATATTTTTACACTTAGAATGATTAACGGAGTTCATTCTAGCTGTCGAATGGAACAATTTCTTCCAAACTTGTATCTGTTGCCAAATGTCAGCTTTTCTATAGATTATTACTCTTGGAATAAATTTTCACTAAAGACTCCAGCAATTTGAAATTTTCCTCTTGATTTTGAAACATTGAGATATATGTTAGTTATCAGGCGCCATAATTGAATATATCGATCAGCGTAATTTAATATATTCATCATCCTAATATGTCTTCATTTTACAAATATTTCTGTTTATCACCCTTGTGGCATGATTCAACGTTATTAACAACATACACATTTCATTAAATGACTTATTAGTTGACTTATGACTTATACTTATAACTTATTACTTTTTATTATGACTTATTAAATTATAATATACTTATGACTTATTACTTATTATTATGACTTATTAAATTATAATATACTTATGACTTATTACTTATTATTATGACTTATTAAATTATAATATACTTATGACTTATTAGTTGCCACTTGAGAATGTTTTTGTGGTATACCGATACTCGCAAGAGATTTAAGCACATCAAATTTGTAAGAGAAGTTTACCACTTGTACTCTTATTGTCCAAAAATACATTATGAAAAATTATCATAAATTGTATAAGTTTCTTCTCAGACTTGATTATATTTTACTAGCTATAATTGATTTCAAACCTCGATTTCATTTTAGGATATCAAAACTATTTATCAAATAGATATGTTTTCAGGCATATTATAGTAAATTGAAATATCTACTTGCATGGTGGGAAACACTTTCAAATATAAAAAGCACTTTTGCCGGAAAGGCGAATAAAGAAGGCAAATCCTTTTTTCAGGAGGCAAAAATAAAAGTTCACTTCAACTTCCGCCATTTCCTTTAGTAATTTTCTAGAATCTGGAGAGTTCAAGAATAAAGTAATACTCAATAAACATCAATCTTTAAGAAATTATAATGTGTGATCAGTTGTAAATCCCTGAAATATTGGATGAAATTCTTAATTCAATCCCAACTATTAAAAAGTTGTAGTTAATTTAAAAAAATATTTTAAAATTATGCCTGTAGTTATAATTTACACAGTTTGGATTAAAAAGAGGTTAAATTTCAAAACTGTGACCCGTTTACCCCCTTCAGTAAGCTTGGTTCAATACCGAAATATGACAAGACGTTCATATTTTTTCCATATTTTTTGCAGTTTCAAATCCAGTAAAAATCGCTCTCATTTTGGCATAGGTACGATACTTATGGTAGTATAGGTATACAAAAATTAAGTTCAACATTCTAGAAATAATTAATTCAAAAAATTTCCTGGAATCATTTTATGAGACCCATTTTCGAAACTAAAATCCTATCAGCAGCCGAATAGGCAAAACAGTTTTTTAAGAACTTTGAGGTGAGGAAATAATACGTAAAAATTGAGAAAAAAAATCGAAAAAGTACAGAAGAAAACTGCAGAAAATATACAGAAGGAAGGCATGGAAAAAATACAATACAAGCACCAACAAAGATAGTACAATTGTAAAAGGATTGGAGAAATAAATTAAATGAACTGGAAAAATAAAAGAATACAGTTGGTAAAAACATAAAATCACTAGTCAAGACATGAAATTATTGTAATTTCCATTAATTTCAATTCCTTAATATTTATAATATATTTAACGCCAATATCAAAATTTTTATATCACCAACAAGGCGCCTTATAGAAATTCTATAAAATCGATCGTACGAACTGTTTTAAAATATTACCTCTAAAAGTTATATGTCAAAAATTATTGATCACATTCAAATTAAAAGATAATATGAAGACATAATTCCATTATTTATGCCAGAACTGAGGACTTTTAATTTTAAAAATTGATTACTAATTTATACGCATTTTAATTATGAATGAAGGGAATTGTCAATGTTTGCCTTTTAATTTATTCTGAAACATATTGAAATCCACAATACTCATTCATTTAAAATGAGAAAAAAAAATAAATTATCTTCAGATAATCGGTCAATTGTTTTTTTAATTGATAAATCTTACCTGCATTAATGGGAGGGAAATAAAATAATAGATATGATAGCGTTGCATTTAATTGTATAAATATATAGAGAGATTAAAATTCTAAACATCAAATGAAGAAAAGTCAGTAATTCTAGATAATGTGAAGGTAACACAAAAAATCATGTTATTTCTTAATGCCTACCGTTATATGATAAAATACAATTAAATTAAAATTTCAAAACTTAAAGATTTATGTAAACCGAATAGTTTACACACTTTCTCTCCATTATCATCCATTAGCTTATAATTTATATTAATTTATGTAATATCATGCATTTCGTATTGAAAAAAGTTTTATTTAGTAAAACTATGTTTTCTCCCTTCCAGATTTATGTTTTCAAACGTTGTTTTGTCTTTGAATCGCATAATCAAATTATGCCGGCGAATGAAAAAATTTGAAGTAAGTGTTTTTTTTGTTTAATCTGTAAAAATTTTTATTGATATCAACTTTAATTTACTATGAATCCACACACAACGTTATGTATAGTGAATAAAATACACATATTTTGTATATGCTTTAAGAATACCATTTCTTAACAAAATACTAACAGTCCTTAGTACTTCAAAATAGTTATATTGAGAATCAATGAAGTTTAAAATCAAGAAAAATGTCATCATCCAGCTTGATATTCATATAACTTTGTGGACTGGAATCACATTTGCATAAAATATTATCTACATATGAATATATGAACATAATCATTTTTTTTTTCAGAAAAACCTTTTTTTGTATTAAATTATAACACATTTTGAGAAACTTTTACATACTTATTTTCCAATGACTAGGTTCAAAATATCCGAAAAATAGTGAACGTGAAAAGGGATATTTCTGAAAAACAAAGTTTTACATTTATTCATCCATTACACATACATGGATGAAAATTTTTGTATTTTTTATTCATTTTATGTTTTCATCTCAGCGAATAATAACTTTTCGCTATGCATAGTTTTTTATATTTTAGCAACGAATAATCACCAAACCTATTAAATATTTTACAAAGTGCGAATTTTAAAAGAAATATTTTTCTGTATGCATGCTTATTTATATGCAAGTAATTATAGCTTAAAAACAGAAACAATTACATTTTGAAAAGCTATTTCGCAAAGTATTATTTTTTTAACAAAATTAAATTAAGTAAGAAAATTAATTGAATTATTGGAAGTTTATCAATTTTAAAAACTTTAAATTCAAAGAAAATCGTAAAAGATTTGTTATTTTTTATACTTATCAAAAAATGTAAATTTATCAAAAATGTTTTCAGGTTTAACATTTAGTTCCAGATTTTCTTATTCTGAGACCTGAAACCAAATCCGTTCGCCACGCCAAAACTCGCCTCAATTCTAGAAATATCAGAATAAAAATATAGATGATAGTTAAATAAGGTTACTGTTTCATATATTTCATTAACTAATTTTTGAATGGTTTATTGTATGCATATGCATTTTTGATCACCTCTGCTTTCAAAAAAATCAATGAAACTTCGTAATATCTTTTTCAGACCTTAGTGTACACATCCACAGCTTATAGCAATGCTAATCACATAAACAGTGTTTTAAAAGAAGAAGTTTACAGGCTACCTTTCCGAACAGAAAGATTTCTTGATGGATTCAAGTAAGTTATTTAATGCTCTTTGAAAAATTAAATTCCTTCATATTTTTTTCTTTTGTCATCAAAGATACCGAAGGATGTTAAATTACATTAAGAAAAAAATATAATAAAATTATTAATTTGAGGATGTCGATTAAAGAATAATTTTTTTTTTTGTACTTACGTATTAGAATGTCGATCTTTATCGCCAAATTCAAAGGCGTCGCTAATGAAATGCTATTATATTAAATATTAACTATCGTTCTCCATTTTGTTGGTTTCGTTGGTGTCGACGGTTTATTGCCAAATTTGAATCCGTTGTCAATGTGTTACTAAACCTTTGGCGACCGTTGGCGTAGACGTAAATACGTAAGTGCCGATTTTTTTAAATGGTTTATAAAATAAAATGATATTAAAAACACTTCAGATTTGAAATATATGCATATTTATTCCTTTGTCCTAGTATAAGTATATAAATATAAATCAAAATGTGTTAAAAAGTTGCAAACATATAAAAGAATGCTTTATTGCTAACTTGAAATTCGCTATAAAAAAGGAAAACGTAAAACTATAAACATTTAAGAAAGAAGAACATTTAAAACTGTAAAAATGATCTATACATATCAATGAAAATAATAATTCAGTAACTACTTGTCATTCAAAATCACTATTTTTTATATGGTATCCAATTCTTTCACTGAAGTTATTATTAGCATACGTTCAACTAGTAATTCTATTAATTTTTCACATGTTTCAACTCATTTTCAGCTATTCCTTACTCAATATTCGGTTTTAGAACTGTTGCATTACAATTATTTTTCCCTAAATACGTATCAGAAATATCGTTAAGTTAGTAGAGAGAGGATACTGAAATAAGAGTTTAAAGTCTTAATGTTTATTAACATTATTATGTTCGATCAATAAAAAGAAATAATTCAATCTCTATGTGCATTTACCAATCATTATTTCAATAGTACAAAGTAGAAGTTTTAGTTTAAGAAAACAGTATTCGAGTATATAAATATGTTTTGATATTAATATAAAAAAATATAAAAAATTAAAATTTAATATATATACAATTTAATATATTTAATATATATAATATAATAAATTTAATATATATACAAAACGTGGTTCAGCTATTTTCATTGATAAATTATCAGATAAACATGCCCGTGTCAGGTAGTCTTAATTTTCTTTCTTCAACCAAAATAATTACTTTTTGTCACTTAGGCCTTTCTTCCATCTAAAATGTAAATATTAAACTTTTTTTTTCATTAAATAATGATATATCTGTAAGATCACTGGTTTCTTGAAATATTTGTTTGCAAAACGAAATGAAACCAGTCCATAATGTCACTTACAAATTTTCCCTACCTACACCGGAAAACTTTTTCCCGGACCCATTATGGGGAAAAGCCTTTTGAACAGTTTGTTAAGTTTTTGAATAGTTCCAGTCTTTGATCTTGAAGAAACGACAACATATATTTAAAAAAGACTTTTCATGCCAAATATTTAATATCAACTATCTAGTGTAGTGTTTTGTATTTAATATCCATAGTTATTTTATTTATTCACTTCAGATCAACCTATTTTCAATAACTTATTTCAAACCTAAAATAGAAGGCCTTTGCTTTTTTTCCTGAATACAGATAAGTTACTCCGACATTATTATGTATGTGTCCGTTATACTATTATTATATGTCTTACTATTAATCTTCTAATAAATACGGATATAATTCCATTCGTTTGTGGCATTTAAATTAAAACAGTTACACCCATTTATTTTAGTTCTTATTTAAAATATTTTTTTAAAAATTATTTGCTTATCTTTGTGGCATCTTTATTTTATGAAATTTTATAAATGTTTGTAAAAAAGAAAGAAAATAAAAAAACCCTTTATTTTTATTTATTTTTAAATATATTAATATCTAAAATAATTTTGTCACACTTTTTATAAACATTTTCCCCAAACAATTCACTTTTGTAAATAAGATGTTTCAGAAAATTTTGGAAATTCGTATCTAAAGTTAAATTTGCGATGCTTATGATCACTTTAAAATTTATTAAAAAATCTTATTAGTGCTATTTTATGATTACTTAAACAAACATTATTTAACTTTTGAATTTTCAAGTTAAAATTTTTCATACCCTATATACTGATAAGGTAATATAGCAAATTTCCTAAATGTATCTAGAAGCTCATTGTTTTGTTGTTTTACCTTAAATAAGTAAAAAAGAAACAAAACTAAACGATGAAATTTCAATACTTCTATAAATGAAATTATTCTTCTCTAAAATAATTTGTATGTAAATAATAGTGATTTTTTATAAAACAAATGTTAATGAAATGATGTCAAAAATTCAAATAATTGAAAGCTTTTGAAGGATCCCAAAAAAGAAACTAGGGCAGAATAAAGAAATAAATAAAAAGTACTTTAATTTTCAAAGAATTGCAGCCTACAGGCTTTACAACCATCATGCGCCTATTCCTTTACAGTTCCGATGACGAACTCTCTTGCGATTCCAGCAATAATCATAAATACAGTATTTTGAGAAAATTTATCACATGTTATTGAAAGGAATTAAATTCCCCTTCAAATTCATCAATTAATGAATTAAATAAGGGGAAAGACATAGTGAATTAAAAAGCTCAGAAACAGAAGGATCAGTCAAGAAAACAAACAAATTCATATTTTATTATATTCGGGGCAATGCGGAAGACTAATTGAATCTTGGTGAACATCTATAGCAGTTCTTTTGACTTTGTATGGATGACAGTATAGCTGTTTATTCATAAGCTTAAATTAATATGCAACTTACCATGTGATCGCATTTTGCTGAGATAATTTAATTTCTTTTTATCTTACCAAAATCAATTTGAAAGCTCTTGAAGTAAATTTAATTGCCTTTTAAAGTAAGAAAATTTTAGTAATTGGTCTTCTGTTTAGATTAAGATATGCCGTTTGCATTTTCATCTTGATTTATTAATTCTGTAACATATCTTTTGAATGCATTTGATTGTTAAAACACCTGATTAGGAGTCAAAAATATTTCCAATTAGATGATAAATTATGTTATGTTTTTGAGCATTTTTTTTCTCTCCATATGGTTAAACATTTGAAGCAAGTGACATTGAATCTGCTTCGTAAAAATGTTATTCCGAAATCCCTAAAAAAAATTAAAATTATGATGATAAAAATGTAAGATGTTGTATTTTTTATTGTTGCATCTTCTATTTCATTCTTAAGTGAAAATGTGTATGGTTTTTTTACTAGAAATGAAGATCACAAATTACTTAATGAATTGGTTGCCCACTGTAAACCAGACTGGCAGAATACATATACCTTCTGCAAGTGCTTGGCTGAGAATTTGATCATGGACTCGGATTTACCAATCGCCATCATGCGTCCTTCTGTAATCGTTGGTACCTTGAGAAATCCAATGCCTGTAAGTGGAATAATCAATTGTTTTATTTTTTCATATAAATGCTTTTATTCTACGATTTTTGTAAGATAACATCAATGTCACGGTGCGTCAGGAGAGAGCATCACCCCCTTTTCTCCAAGGATATTTAGCGCCAAATATGGCATCCCGATGTTGGTGTTGAAGGATATCTTCCTTCGGGAGATAAAACGCAAGCGCGCGGGGAGTTGGCGATTTTGAAAAGTGCGCCAAGGGCATGATGTTCTCTATTGATCAACCCAATGTCACTTTAAGATTTGCTTTTACGTTATTATAAGATAAAATTCTTTATCAAGTGATCATTTTTCATGTT
Organism: Argiope argentata; assembly: GCA_026289955.1. Taxonomy (NCBI): domain Eukaryota; kingdom Metazoa; phylum Arthropoda; class Arachnida; order Araneae; family Araneidae; genus Argiope; species Argiope argentata. The sequence goes on from JAOUZG010025323.1 coordinate 5,828,580, forward strand.
ACGCTGAATTTTATTCATAAATGCCACAATTTCCTCCATGCATTGTTGGCGCTTTTGAGCTTGTTGGCAAGGATTTCAAGAAACGCCAAAAAAAAGTCTAAAGCATACAATAGTCTGCTGAAGGCATGGCAATTCTAATCACTCAAACGAGTAATTGCACGAACCTGAAAATAAATCACATAGTAGTTACATTCGTTTTTGAGCTTTATTGTACTGTTACACCGATTATATTGTGTACAAAAATTGTAACAAAAAAACTTTTTTTAAAAAAAATTCTAATTAATGAAAAATTAATGTTTTACAACGATATGATTCATTTTTAATACCCCGGAACAATGCGCTATCATATATTTTCTTTAAATCACAAATGGCGCAAAATTCAAAATTGGAGTATATTTTATGATACTTTCTGCCATTAAACGTTGAGAAATCTGAATCTGTAATTTACTAGATTAGTAAAACACAAGCTGATAAGATTTGCCTCAACTTTCTTGCTTATTTCTACATAAGAATGTCATTTGATGATGATGTCGTGTTCGCTTTTTACCACCGAAAGAGGATTGCATTAGTTTCTGACGGTATGGACCACTGAGCACCCAAAGGGAGAAGTGGGACTTCTAGTTCATATGAAGATGAAACACACAGCCACTAGCTTGCTCAGCCTCTTTCTACAGGGGTGCACATCTCACACATCTCACAGATAGAACACAGAAGAGCAACCATGCCCGAACCGGGAATCGAACCCGGGATTCCCTGAACACGATGAAGACACGCTACCTCTGTGCCAAAAAGCCGGCTAAGAATGTCATTTATAAATAGTAATGTAAAATGACTTTTCTAATGTCTAGGCTTTATAAATGTTGGAATAAAATACTTAAAAAATTTAATTCATAAAACAGGCAATTATGAGGTATCTTTTCTTTTCAATTTTATTATTTAGGCATGTTATTACATTTACCATATCTCAGTTTTCGCTCACGAGGATTTATGGAGTAGAAATATTTTAATTTAATATATAATTATATAATTTCAACTTATTACTGAAATAAATTTCTGAAAAAATACCTAATAGCGATTATATCCCCTGTGTTTAAATTATATATATATATATATATATATATATATAAAATTGTATATATATATATATATATATATAATGTTAAAAAATTATTCATATCTGAGAACTGGTTGAGATTCCATGCTAACATACATAAAGTAGAATGTGTAACTACTTTTTCATCAGTATGGATATTCATTTTATAGTAGATGCAGCTAACCTATTCTTTCAAGGATTTAGTCTATATGTAGTTATTAGGGCATCAATTTGATCCCATATAGCATGAATTAAAGGCTGAAAGCTCTTTAAAATAAGAATAATGTTTAATCATTTGAAATCGCAGCTATAAAATGCAATAAAACACTCCAGTTTCAAAAATACAATCTTAAATAATTTAATATTCGAATTTTTACTGTGTATAACCCGGAAGAAATCATTCTATTTGTATATGTCTGTATTTTCTAATTCGTCGAATATGATATGATTTTATTTTTCTACAATGAAACAGAGATTGATAATTTTTAAAATCACTTGGCTCCAATTTTTTTATTGTTAAATCTAAAAGTAATTTTTCTCATTAAATATAAGTTTGATATATTCTTTTACTCTGGATACTTTTTATCAAAGTTTAAAAGACTTTTTTTTTATCGAACTTTCATTACGAAAGGAAACTAGAATATTATATATCATAAAAAGATATAATATCGTTAGATTACTTTTCTGCGATTACCTTCTAAAACTCTCTTTTTCACAGGGCTATCAAGAAGGAAATTCTGGAATATCGGCACTTTCTGTTTATGTAAGGCATTTTTTTTATTGTTCAATACTGTACCAAAATAGATTACGTAAAATTGTGAGTAAAAATGCATTCCATTACCGTGTCAAAAAATATTTTAGATTTACGGCAAGACAGTTTTAATATTCGTTTTTATTCGGTGTCTAAATCAAAAATTAAACTCAAAATGCGTTGAATATTTATTTTTCTCTTCCAAAATATATTGATCAATATTCATATAATAGCTTGGTATTTTCTTCTCTCGCAATTAATTTCAGTTTTTTTTCCTGCCAATTTATTAGTCTTAATTTTAATACTATTAATATTCAAGATTATTATACAAGGTTTCTTTAAAGATCGTCTACAAGCATTAAAGAAATATTAAGCATTTAAAATATTATTTTTACATGAAATATAGTATGTCAAACGCAATCCAAGCATTCAAACCATAGGAATGGAAAAAATTACAGCCAAAGTTGCGAAGTTGAAATATAGCTATAATAAAAACAAATAAGTTATGGGACATTTTTGGTCAGTGAATAATTGGATTTTAGAGTTAGTATTTAAATCAATTATTGCATAAAAAACATAAATATATTTATATATACTGGAAATATGCTGGCTTCATATGAGGTATATGAGTATTATTAGTTGTAAACGTAACTCTTTGTATTTTTGAAAAGTTTATCATTCCTTGCATGGAAAACATGCATACTTGTTAATTATAGAAAGTTTATCGTGGTTGTTTTTAAACAGAACGTATGGTAACAGCAGTAAAAGCTTTGCATTGCCAATTATTTGCTAATTTTTCGAACCTTCCAGTCACATATCTTTCAATTTATCCGTGTAGCGATTTTTGTCATTGAAAAGAACTTTATTTAGCGATTTTTCTTCTCTAACTGTTTACATTTAATATTCTAATTTTGAATTTAAAATTTTATAAAGATTTAATGCATTATGTGAACCATGACCTATTTTAAAACGGATATATTTCTAAGTTAGGAAAAGGGTTTCTTAAAGTTCTGCATGGGGATCCGAACAGTAAAATGAATTTGGTGCCAGTGGACATCGTTGCAAATGCACATGTACTAGCAGCATGCTGTATAGGATCGAAAAGGTATAAGGAATCCATTATTCATAATGTTCAATGCACTTATTTGTTAAATTCTGTCTTCTTTTTACTTTTAATTTAATAATATGTTGTAAGAGAATTATTTGAAATGCCATTTTTTCACATTTTAAACAAAAGTGTTATTATCAGTTAATATTTATTTATTCGTTATCTTAGATTGCTATATGATGGAATTATTTCCCTTTTTAAAGATATTCGTTAAATTGAAGAAAAAAGAGTAATTTCATGCAGCCAATTTAACATTTATCGAGCTAACAAGAATATACTTTGCTATTAAATATAATATATACAAATTTCTTGGTAAATGTGAGCTTTAAGGAAGATGAATACGTATGATTATATACTCTATCTTAAGACAAAATTATGAATAAAGTAGGCTTAATTTATTTGATTCTATAATCTTTTGTAGAAAGTTTTACTGCATTTTTTAAGCTTCGAATTTTATTGTATTTCATTCTTTGTTTAACCTTAGCTGAAAAATTCTTTGAAATGTTTACAATTTTCATGATATCTAGCTTATACTTAAGTTCTTTCAAAAATGTTGACGGAAGGAGGCAATAAGACACTCAATGAGAAATGCAAAGTAGAAAAGACAAAACATAAATCTCTCTAAAAAAGAAAGAAAATTTAATACAAAAGGTTTTATTTAGGTATTCTGAATTTTCAATTAGATTTTTAATAATTCTGGCACTTTCATACTTACTTTCCAAATAAAACAAACATTCTCATGATTATATGTGCTCTTTATTTAGAGATTTGATGCTAATGCAATGCTTTTCCTAATGAACTGTTATGATGCATATGTAACAAGATGAAACAAACCAATCAGTTTATTTATTAACAGCAAATACATTGTTGTTAAACAGTTAGAGTTTACGCATGGAATAATTTAAAATTACAGCCCTGTTTAGGAAGTTTCTAAAATATTGAGACAGTTTTTCAGAAAAGGCAGCCTATCAAACATCAAACCCACACAAACATGCATACACACATACACAAACACATAGATACATAGATAGATATTAAAGATATGCACTCTTATTGTGACCCAAAAGTTAAATTCTAAACTATTGAAGATGAAAACTATTGATATCTCAACTATTGAAGATGTATGATTAAAGTAGAAAAATTACTTTAAATGACGACGAAATTTATACTTTATATTTTTGTCAATAAATGCAGTTCAGAATTTTTTTTAAAAAAATCATAATTTGTACTCTATTATAAATCATATCAATCACTGACCATAAAAGTTTATGGAAATTCCTAAATATGCGATTAAAAGGTCCTATTATTTTATGATTAAACTAGACTGAGTTCCCAGTAATTTATTCTAGATGTCATTTAAAAACTTTTTTAAGGAACAATGTGCAAATGTAACATGGTGTCACATTATTTCAATATATCACATAATTTTTTCACATCATTTCACATCATTTCAACTCACATCATTTCAACTCACGAAGCAACACGATAAATTTCTCACGAAACACTAAATTTTACATTAACATTGATTTTTAACTTTCCATGATTCAGTTAAATTTTGTCGCAGAATAAAATAATTTATTTTTCGAAATGTTACCGTTTCAAAAATATTGTATTGAATATGATTGATAGAATGGGAATATAACTTGCCGTATCTTCAGAAATGCATTATTGGCTCAATCAGCATAAAATAAAAACTTTCATGTTACATAAAGCATTGTTCTGAATTGAAATATACGTCTGTCTTTAAAATTTTAGATATTATCTATGATTAGAGTGGATACACAAAAAAGGATTATCTTCCATTTTTATTGGTCTTGTTGTGTTTTGATGGATCCTGTATTGTTTTGTCTAATTATTTTCTTACTCTTTAGGTACGCATCTCCAATGATATTTAACTGCACGTCCACAGAAAAGTTTAATATTAAATTATCAGATTATTCAGAATTTATTGCACATTTATTTTGCAAACATCCAGTTCCACAAGCATATTCAGAGTGCATGAAATGTATTTGTCTTCCTAACAAATACGTCTACTATATAGGCAGACTATACCATCCCTATCTTCCTGCGATTGTTATAGATATGATCCTAAGACTTTTTGGGAAAAAACCAAGGTGAGTTTATGTTCAAATTTGAAAAGGCATTTAGGTGCTTTATAACATTATTCATTAGGTTATTGAAAAAAAGGTGTTGGAATTTTTGCTTCTGAACTTGGATAGCAATATGATTATTTTGGTGATTTGAAAATAGGATCAATGAAATCTAAAATAATAGTTTAAAATGCTACTTTATACTTTATTTCTACATATTTTTTACTACTGCCCATTATAATTATATTATCACATCCAGATCGAAATTTATTTTCTACTTCATGTTATTTTGACATATAAAATATATATTTGGAATAAAAAAAATTAAATAAGTCTTTTCAGTTATTTTTTTAATGTTTTTTGTAATTTTCTAGTTCATTCTATATTGTTTTCTGTTTTCAAGTACTATCAATCATCTTCATCAATGTTATGAAATTATATAATTTTTATGAATTTTCTACCGGCTTTCTGGCGCAGAGGTAGCGTGTCTTCTTTGTGGTCTGGGAGTCCCGGGCTCGGGCATGGTTGTTCTTCTGTGTGCTATCTGTGAGATGTGTGACTTTTTCCCCTGTAAAAAGGGGCTGTACAAGCAAACGGGGTGAGTGTGTAGCTAAGTTGTACTCTTGGCCCTGGTTGGCGCTACTTCAAAGAACAAGAGACGCTCCTTTCAGTTTAAATCTGCTGTTGTATCAGAGGGGGGGGTCCATAGGCAAGTGTCATAAGTAACAACAACAATGCATTTTCTTCTTCTTAACATTTCCAATATACTTAGCTTATTTTATTTTAATTATATATTTGATTTCTTTATTTTGCATGTAGATTTAAAAGATTATATTTTTTCGTATCAAATTTTTGGAAAACTGATCATTGCTTGACGTAAAAAAAAAACAATTTCATATGACATATTCCTATCTTTTAATATTATAACATTCCAACTCCGACTTATAAAGATATATTTCACCTCAAAGATGTTGTAGAAAATGCTAATAAATTATAATGTAATAATGCCACATGCATACTCTCTAATAGATATGCGCATTTGCATTTTATCCAGTATTGATTATTAATTGCTTTTCCGACTTTAGAAAATAAAATAATGGAATGAAAATATGATAGCATATCAGTTGAAACGTTTTATTTTTGATAAATTGATTAATTTAATAATGGTAGAAAAAGATGAGCGCAAAGAAAAATTGATTTTGAGATCTCTAACTTCACATTTTACTCACAATTTTACTTGATGTATCCAATGATTTATTTTTTGTATTCCATTACATTTTGTATATGCCATTTCTATTAATGTCCCACTATTTGTTTCAAATTTATTTGATTTGATTACTTAGTTTTCATTTATCTTTACTTTCCATTTGTTTTGCTTTTTTACGCAATATTCTCTTACCACGCTTTAAGCAATTAAACATAGTTATGAATGACTTTAAGTAATGCACAATTTATTACAATAATTGATAATTGATAAATATCAATATGATAAGTATTCAGGGTCTGTAATTATAATTTATTTGATTTAAGGCCTCACTAAAACTTAAGAAATTTTATTTCCTTTTTTTGTATTGCAGTGAACTTCAAGATATGTATATTTGAAATGATATGATCAGAAGATTTTAAAATTTGGAATATATACGCGTATATGTAATAAAATATGTATTAATAATGATCAAACAAATAGAATTCATATAATATAACTGAAAAATATAATCTACAATATTTTGTATGGCAAATTTCTACAATTCAGTAAGTTCGAAAAATAGACCATGTAGAATTTTCTTGAGAAAAACATCTTGAAGCGCTTTTGTATATTATTTCTTAAATTTTTAATTTTTGTAACTTAAACTGCTCTTCAAGGGTCACAAAGGGTGACAAAAAGCTGTTTCAAAATCGAAAAAATCTGATGAATGTCTAATAATTTTTATTTACATTTCATGTGGTAGGAGTAGATTAAGCAATTATTATTTGACAAAACTGAATATTTACCTCGATGGGTCCAGTTTAGTGAACTAATTATAGTATTCTTCCTTCTTGATCATTTCGTCACCTTGGAGAATTCTGAAATGAACAAATCTGATATAATTTCATCAGTACATAAAACTAATTTTATAGAATGCAGTCAGGAATGTGAGATAAGCTTTAAAATTTACCGCATTCTTATATTGCATTCTTTTAATTCAATTATAGTTATACAAAATCAGCTTCTCATAATCAGATCCGAAAAAGAATCTTTATATCATAGTACCTTGGGCAATAAGAAAAATGGACGATACGTAGAGAGAGAAATGTAAATTCATATATGAGACTTTCAAAAGTGTTCACACTTTTTAAAATGTTCATATATGGTTGAATTAACAGTGTTCAATTTTCTCATATTTTCCTAAATTGTTATTCAAGAGTTTTCTACGACTGAAGCACTAGCAATATCTTCATCAAAGATTAAAAGCAATCCTAGTCTTGGCTTAAATCCCAGTGCACAATCTGCATTGCAATTTTTACAGAAACGATATTTTACAGTCTTCAGTACGAGAATATAATCTAATATTTAGCATAATTCCTTAAGAAACTTAACTTTTTTTGAAATTCATAAAACATTACATTTTAAAAATAAATTTGCTCACTATCAATATTTTTTAAAAAATATATATATATACTATTTATAAAGCAATCTATTTCTTAAACATTTAATTGTATAAAAACAAAAATCATTTTTATTTTTAAAAACATTAAGGACTCATTGTAACATCACTTTATTATAGAAACATCATGTATTCTGTGAATTTCCCTATAACTAAAAACAAAAGGTAACGAAATTATCCGGACAATCACATAAATGAAGTTCCTTGAACTCGATATTGAGGAAAAACGGTCTACTGTTCACTTTGAATAATTATTAGTTTTCTGTTTAAAGTACACTAGTTGGAAAAAGTGATTTTTTGACTTTATAACATTCATATTCAGAGAATTAGTAATTAGGAGGATATAACTGAATTTTTATCCCCTCTTATGCATTTTAAGGAAAAAGTAATTTACAAACCAGTGTCCTGGCGTAGGCGTAGCGCGTCTTCTCCTTCATCTGGACGTCCTTTGTTCGAGTCATGGTTTGGAGATGGTGGTTCTTATGTATCTGTGAGGTGTAGGGATTTGCCCCCTGCAAAAAGAATTTGTGTTAGCCAATGTGACGTATGAAGTATTCAAATCGTACTCTAGGCCCTAGTTAGCGCTTTTGATAAAACAAGAGGAGCTCACTCGACTTAAATCACTGACAGATTACTTTCAGTGACCTTATTAAGTGCCATAAGTCACAACAACATTAATTTACATATGAGCTAGTCACTTTTTTATTATTTATGTTATTATTCATTTGCATTAAAATGAAATTATTACATATTTAAAATAAATTTATCTTTAACAGTTTATATTAATTATTATTCATATCTACAAGAAGCATTGTAAATTTTTATAGTAAAATCCTGAATCTGGCTCTTAATATAATTATTCTGGATTACTTAATGAAGATCCTCAGAACTATTAATTAAATGAATTTTAAGTTTTTGTATTAAGCATAGTTTAGATCAGTATAGTTTAATTATGAGAAAGAATAAAATAGAGTAAAATCATTTTTCATAATTTTAATTAATTGGCCGAGGCCATTGGATAGGAAATCGATTTTCTTATAAATACTTATCCTTTTATTTACGAACTACAGTTTAATTACTTTAGCCAATAAAAAGAAAATTTTCACAAAATAGTACAATTTTACTGAATGATTTTATCTATTCATTGTAAAATATTACTTTCTCTTAGGGTATTTTCTTCTTATCATTTCTTCGTTCAAATAATGAAACCTTTGCACTTCTTCGTGTCCCATACATATTATTATGAAAAGGATAATATGGCATGTCTTAATAAACTGATTCATCCTGAAGATAAAAGGGTGAGTGGATTACTATTTTTATAAGAATTTTTTTAACTAATAAAAGAAATTGCAGAGATATCATACCCATACAATGAAAATGTCCCGTTATTCTTAAAACATAACCACATATCTTAACTCTTTTCTGTGATGTCACTATCTATTTTTTTCATACAAAATACTCAATTTACAATTATCTTTCAGAACCTGGAATTAGATTTCGAAGACGCAACATTCCAAGATCTGGCGATGCATTATCCAGAAGCATCTCCATTTTATGATTGGGAAATCGATTCGAACACTCCATCCGAAAGACAAAAAATTAAATACAGGTATATATTTTATCATTTCTTGTATCTTAATATCCTAATTATTTTATAAAGATTGCTATTAAGAAATCTTTTGAATGTAATGTTTTTTCTGGTACAGTTTGAAGAAAAAATATATATAAACAGTGTGGGTATAAAATAACTTTACGGAACTAAACTCTTGGAAACTAAAACGAATGAACGAAATGAAACCACATTCATATGAAGATCATAAAAAGCATGAAAATATAAATTTCATTGAAAATAATAGTTCGAAATGTTATCTATAGGGAAAAAACTGGAGGTATTAGAGTGCAATTATTAATGAATTCCTGAAACACAAAGAAAATAATCCTTTAATAATCAATATTAAAGCGACGAGGAATCTTTAAAAGGACTTTGTGCAAATTTCACCTAGCAATTTGAATTTTTACAGACATTAAAAGTAACACTATAGGAGATGACACACAACATTTTAAAGCATTATATTAATTTATTTATGAGTTAGAGGAATTACTTTAATATAATATTAGCGATAAATGACGTCAAGGAAAAATGTTCGAGGAACTCCAAATTTGTTTGAATGCTCTCCAATTTTTGTTATTACTTACTCGAACCCTTTTAAAACAAAAATCGAGATTAATTCTGATGTTTGGGTATGAAATATCAAAATTAACCAATGTAATACCTCAAAACTACTTAAAATTTTATTTTAAAAAATCAGTAGTTTTAAGATACTATATTAGTTAATTTTGATATTTCGTACTCGAGAATCCCAACTTTTGTTTCAAAAGGGTTAGAGTCAGTAATAACAGAAATTGCAGTGCTTTCGAATAAATTTGGAGAACCTGGAACATTTTTCATTAACATTATATATTGCTAATATTATATTATATTAACGTCCCTAACTCATAAATAAATAAATATAATGCTTTAAAACTTTGTGTCACCTCTTATAGTGTTCCCCTTAATGCTTGTTAAATTTGAAATTAATAAGATGAAAATTGCAAGAAAAGTCATTTTAAAGGCCCCTGGTCGCCTTAAGATCCCCCGAAAGCACAGCAATATTTTAAATATTGTCATCTTCTCTATGTACAAAATATTGAGTAAAATGAATAACTTTCTTCACTGCTGTGTGTAAAATATTGATTTCAATGTTTATTACAGCCCGACTTATTTTTTTCCAGACAAATAGATTTACATAAGAGCATCATAGACTTTACACTGTCTAGTGTAGAGCAATTTTTCAGGTAATGAATTCTGCGGTGAAGTAAGATCGACATTAAACGAGCAACAACAGCAAATCGAGGACAATAGTCAGGAATCACATCAACAATAAGAATGAACTGTTAAAAGGTCGTTTGCCTCTTCCATTTTAGAAGGAAGGCATTACGCTAATGTTACGCAAGAACTAGGAATTTTCATAATCCATCTTGATATGCAAATTTCAGCATTTTTACGTTACATCAGAGCCAATATTTTTTCTATCAACAACTTTTTTTCTGCTAAATTCATTTTTTATCCTTTCTATTGTCTGTGCATGAAATTTTATTTCATTTCTTCATTAGTTTAAGTTGTAGAAACCGCCAAAAGGGAGCAATTATTTTATGACCACTCATTATAGCTTTTTTAATTATACTTCCTAAAACTGAAAGCTAACAAATTAGGTTTTTATCTTCTGCTAAGATGGCATCTGGAGTAAGATTGGTTGTAAAAAAGAACCTTAAGGTCATAGGGAATGGAATGTTGAAAGGAGTTTAGTTATTTTCATCTTTTTATAACTGCTTAAATAATGATGACCAAAATATTTAAATTAGGAAAACATTTTAAAAAGTATTTATTAAAAAATTTATGATATTTAGCGTTGATTCTTTAATATTTATATCGACAATTTTTTTTAAAAAACCTGCAAATGGCTAAGTTACTCATTTTCTAATTAATTTAGTCACAATTATTTGAAATACAGCTATTAAAAGAACATGTACATTTCGATATGGATAAATGAGTCTCTAAAATAACTGATAAATCACTAGGAATACCATATTTGAAGCTAGATAGTGGACTGAGTGTTGTATGCGAAACGCAAGAAAGAGTCTCTGAGATACATTTTGTAATAAATCAAAGTATCTGGTATCGTCATTTCCGATTCAACTAAAAAGTAACTCATTATGGCTGGGATAGCCTGGTTGTTTGAGCGTTGGATTCATACTCCTTAGGTTACGAGTTCGAAACTCACCGACCAAAAGATTTCCCGAGTGAATGGCGATTGGCGCTCGTTGAATCTGTTCGTGGTTGCAAAGTCCTCCATATCGAGAATAATATCACTGGGAGTTCTGAGACAGAGGTGATCGTTCCCTGTACCAGGTCTAAATTACGATCTGCGATGCATGAATGTAGTCCGCCCCCTAAAAAGGGTTGCGACATGTGTGTAGCTAAGTCGTACTGTTGGCCCTAGATGACGCTACTTGTAAAACAAAGAGACGCATTTCTTAGACTTATAATCTGCTGATCTTATCAGTGGAGGCGTGTCTACGACAAGTGCTATTAGTTACAACACAACACCCACAGAAACTCATTAATTCACTGAACTATTCATATTTGAAGTATGTTCTTCTGAATAGTGGTAGTGTTAATGGCTCAATTATGAGGTGATAGAACTCTGAGTGCAATTCGCATGCATTGCTCAATTGTGGTTTAACGAATAAAAAAGAAGAAAATCGTTGTTAAAATAATATTGAATTAAATCTTGCTACGCCAACAAGGCTTTGAGAAACACGGAACAGTTTCGGATATTCTACTACAATATCTCAAACACATAATTAAGTATTCGAGATAATTATAACATTTGTAAGAAGAAAGGACATGAGATTTTTGGCAGAAATAATTCAAATTTACACTGAATGTCTTATGAGAGATTTAACAAATTGAATATTTTTTCACAACGATTTTCTTGCACATTAGAAGAAAAATATTAAACTATTAAAAACAAAAGTCATAAATTGACGTCATCATTTGACAATCCCCCATGGGTCACCTCATAATGGAGGATGAGATTTCCGGTATGGTGGTTGGATCTATACAGTCTGGTGGTACACTAATAGGAGGGGATCAGACTTCACCCATCTATGACGAGGCGTGCTTCCTACGGGTAGGCTTATACCATGGCCGGTGATGGTCATTAGGACTCAACCACACTTCCTGCCAGTGTCACTCTTGATTCTGTCTGGTAATTCAATTTTATGGTTAATTCGTGTGCTTTCGTCGTGGATCGGAGAGGCTGTCTATGACTTATAATTGACTTATTTTGCTGATCGCTAATGCTTTTAGCTTAGCTATACAAACTTGCTTTAGCTAACTTAAAACAATTAGTGCTACTTTTATAATTATATTAATTGTTTTTTCTTTATTGTAGGCGTCATATGACAATTGTCTGCATCCAAGTAGTTTTTATACTCATCTTATGCGCATTCATCAGCTGGATTGCCTCCAAGATCATCGGGTAGTTTTAATGATTCCAATTTGATTTGTTGTCAATACACTCTATAAATATTATGAGAGAAATGAAATATTCTTTTTTATGCTGTGTTGAGTTTTCTGCAATATAAATTAAGAAATTTGATAAATTGCATTTGCCAATAAATTAATATATTTAATGGCAATCAAATTTAAATACAATAATAAATTTGTATCATTAATTGTTAATGTGTAGATATAGGAAACATTGAGTGTCCGTCCAATGGATATTTCATACTGAAAATTTAAAATAAAACATTTTCAAAAATAAAATATTAAATTTTGAAGTTGCATTAACTATACAACTAACCTGTTTAGCAAACTGCATGGATTAACTAAACAACTAACCTCGAAACGCCAGCTTAGTCTACAGTATTACCTAGAAAACAAAAAAAAAATAATTATCTTATGAATGAAACATTGGAAAAATAAATACTATGCAAAATTGGCAAAAATTAATTTTTTTATCTGAATAAGAAAATCATATTACTTTCCAAATTAACATAATAATGTATTTCGAAATTTTAAACGACTGAAAAGAGTTCTGGCATAAAATAGAAAAAGGAAATAGTTAGCATATAATAAGACAAAATACTATTTCTAAAAAGAATAAATGATAATGATATCGTGTCCACTTTTTACCACGAAAAGAGGGGTGCAGCAGCTTCTGAGGGATGGACCCCTGAGCATCCAAAGTCTGACTTCCAGCTCATATGAGGAGGAAACACACTCACGCATGCTTGCAAAACCCCTTTTTACAGGGGGGCACATTAACACATCTCACAGATAGAACAAAGAAGAACAATCATGCCCAAACCGGGACTCACAGAACATCAGGAAGATTTGCTATATCTGTGTCAGAAAGCCGGCCAAAAAGAATAAATAAATAATAATAATGAAAATAACAAATAATACAAGAAATAAAGAAACGGCATTAAAAAATTTTAATAGAATAAATACACTACTAAAAACATTCTCAATAACAAGAATGCCTTGTTCAACGAATACATAATATAACTGAAGCATTGGTGAATAAATAATAATATTTCGGAAATTTTTTCAGAAATATTCTAAAAAGTATTGCAAATACCTTAATTTCCTGTAATATCCTTTTTACAGTTAAAAATCTAAAATTGGATAAAATATGCTTTAAAATGTAATTTTATATGAAAAGAAAAAATATAAAATATCAGAAACAGACATTCCTCTGTTCCTGAAGAAAAAAACTGAAGTATTTGTTTGTTTTTGCAATGTCCAAGAAGACAACAACTTCAATTTGCAGCCCTGAAATAGGGTACATAAGTAATTGAAATTGAAATACAAATACCCGTCAGAATTCGATTTTTAATATTCTTCATTGAAAAATCTTTTCACCCATCGAAAAGATCAATCCTTTAATTTCAAAGAATTCTTTTGTATTTCAGATTTAAATTGCTGACTTTAAAAAAATAAGTATTAGTCACTTTTTTTTTGAAAAATTAAGGAATAGAAACAAAAATGTCTACGTTCATCATTTTAATTCAGTTATCAAATCAAATACTTCAGTTTATACTCGGGCATTTTTCTTTGCTTTGAAATAAAAAAAAAACAATAATTCTTTTTTATTTATTTATTTATTTTAATATTAAAAATATAACAGATTTATTTCACTATTTCGAGGTCAATCCATTGGAAGAAATATTACTTTTTTATTGGTTATTTATTTTTTAGCAGTGATCCAAATTTAAAAACCATCAATTATAAAAACTTGTACCTGAAAAACACAAGATTTTATGGGATTAATGGCAACGGTAACAGCTTGTAAATTTAGATTGTTTGAATGATTGAAACGACGAAAGTTTGAGAGAACAAAGCTTTTTTATGTATTAAAAAAGCAGTTTTTGGCATTATTTCGATTTTAAATTGACTATATTGTGAAGATTTATTATAAGGTATTTTGAAATCTATTTGCAACAAAAGATCTTTGCAGTGAAACTTGTTTAAATGAAACAAAATTACAACATATGATTATAAGGTCAAAAGTCACTAATATTGGAAATGACGAGATACATTTTCACAACAAATATCTTCTACTTCAGCAATGACATTCAAATTCAAAAATGATAATAATTTGTGTGTGTGTGTGTGTGTTTGTGTTTGTGTTTGTGTGTGTGTGTGTGTGTGTGTGTGTGTGTGTGTGTGTGTGTGTGT
>JAOUZG010025323.1:5843564-5865000 GCA_026289955.1 Argiope argentata
GTGTGTGTGTGTGTGTGTGTGTGTGTGTGTGTGTGTGTGTGTGTGTGCGTGCGTGCGTGCGTGCGTGCATGTGTGTATTCATACATAAACCGATGTCATTATCACAAACAAAAAAATATTTATAATGTATCCATTTGCGGGAGACTATTAGAATAGACCTATTCTACGTAGCATGTAGACTTAACCTGTTTAGTTTCTATATCTCTCATTTAGAGCTATGAAAAATGACAGGTAAATACTTTCATAGACACTTGATTAAATATAGTTTTAGGGAGTAGGAATGTACTCTTTGAAGTGATTGGTTTTTAAAGCCAAACCTCAAAATTTTAATTCGAGAACTACGAAACTATTACTGTAGAGAATTAATTCTTTACAACATTTTAAAATTTAAAAATATATATATTTTTTATTTCATAAATTTCTGTAAACATTTCTTTAAATTTCTAATTAATATCTTTAATATCTTTTAAGAGAATTAAATACTTTTATAATTTCGGTAAAAATTTTGCAACATATATTACATTTCATTATTTAATTAAGTTATTTTTATTAAGTTATTTTTTAAAAAAATAAATAAAAATTTTCCATCTGTTGTTTTTCCAAAATATCGAATATTAATAAGTAAAAAACATTCATTAAGTTTTTTTATCGCATTGAATTTTTTTTAACAAAAGCATTTGAAATTTTCCGAAAGTGCTCTTTGAAAAGTCTATCAGACAATATTGAGTGGTTTCAAAAGTTCATAGACTTGGAGAATTCGACACAAATGAATTACAATTTGACTGTCTATGTCAATTAATGATGAAAATTTCGACCATATTAAATAATGGGTACTTTCAACTTATTTATGTCCTCATTATTTGAATGAAAGACAATTACAAGTTTCTCTTTCTTTGCATGATATTTTTTTAGAAATACAGAAAAACTATTTATATAATTTTCTAAATATTTAATTTGGGAATAGATGAAAATGTCTTGTTATAATTCATCGTGTTTACCTAAGATATGCCTTCTTCTTAAAAGCAAAAGATTATTAAAGCTGGGAAGTAAACATGTCAAAAATTAATGATTGTATGTGCTATTTATGTAATTGATTGTATTTCCTTCCTTTCACAAAAAATCATAATTGTTATAATTGTTAGAAAATTTTGGCATTTAGACTATAAATTCAAAATTCTTTTGTATCTCGTACTTCCTTCTAAAATGATGCAAAGCATTTTGAACCTGCTATTGTGAATAATTAGTTTCGGTAAATCACTTCACTTGACATTAAACATATGGCTGTCTAATCGGTATAGTATTTGACATTTTAGACGATAACCGTACCTATTATGCGAATATTTAAATTAAGATATGATATAAATACGTATCATTATGTTTGTGACGTTAGATTGTAGTGGCTCTGGGGTACTATAATGACCATCTATATAGGCATGCCTGCAAATAGTTCATGTTTTATTTCCCCTTAATAAATCCTTTGTTTTAAAACTTCATTTTGTCGAACCCAATCTTTTAAGACTTCCACTATCACCATGCCGCTGTAGCTACTCTTATGGTAAACGGCTGAATTTCAAGCCGTTATATAAGGTATCCCTTAACCACGAGGCTTTTGGTGATTGATAAAGGGATTAACAGAGGAAATTAAGAGCCGAATATTGTGACGCCTGCCGGGTTTTCTTTTATAAAAGATTGAATCGACTATTGAACCACTCAAGGCCAACAACTATTCATCGTGGCCAGATGATATCAAGGTGTTGTTGATGAAAAGGTACGGTTGGTGGATTGTCATTGGGTCTGAAATGAAAAAAAAACAAAATGTAAGGAATTAAAAGACTTTAACTGTAGGAAGAATACAGATTACAGTGTTATATATCTAAACATATCAAAGAATTAGAGGGGTATAATTGCCAATATAGATGATCCTGTGGTAGCCTTGAAACTCATTGAAGATCACTTTCAACCAGTTCCCGTGCTCGAATAATAGGACTTACCGACTTATTCTTTGCCGGTCGAATAAATCCACAGGAAGTAATTGGGATTTATGTAGCAAGAATTAGAAGAATTATTGACCAACTAAAAGATACTGGTAAAACGATAAGTAATTGGTGTCCAGCTTTTCAACTGATCCGTTTCTATATCAATCAAAATATGTATAGATATAATGATGTGAAATTCACGCTTGACAAGATCTAATTGCAGAAGAATCAAGACTGAAGCAAGCCATAAGAGATTAGAAATCCTGCATTTTCCAGTCTGATGTAAGCATCAATATTTTGAAGCATACAAAATGCAAGCCAAATTCTACCTAAAGAAGAAATTTCCAGCAAATAAGAAAAAAGACAAAGAAAAGAAATGTTCTTAAAAGCAGTTTTATAGTTGAATTCAACTTAAGTCAAGGAGTTGAAGACATAGGCTGGATTTTTGAGATGACTACTACGTCACACTTTTGTGCAAACCGAAGTCTTCGTCGGGACTATCGACCAGTGAAAGAACAAACATACCCGTAGCCATTGGAGGTGATCAGTGTGATATAGAAGGAACGGGAACTGTTAAAATGATTTTCTGGAATAAAGGTGAGTTAGAAATTGTAAATATTTTAAATGTATCGTATTCTTCGAAACTAAGATGTAATATAATCTCTGGATCACTCATTGATAAAGCGAGATTGACTTTTACTAGTAAAAATGACCAGATCACTGGATTTGCTAAAGATGGTCGCAAACACTTTTGTTGGCAGAAAGGTTAATGGTCTATTTTGTGTAAATCCCCAATCTGAATTGGATCTAGATCATAAAACTGAAAAGGTTAATTTCCAATATAAAAATGTATATAAGCTTAAATCAAAAACCAAAACTATTCCATTTTCAATGTAAATAATTTAAGTGTTTGGCATAATGCGTCATAATTAACAAAAACTACACTATACGAACTAGAAACAACAAAGTGTAAAAGGAATGCCCCGATTTAAAAGACATGGATTTAAAATGTGAATCCTAAAAAATTGCTACATCACGTCATGAATCTTTCAAATCTATTGGTAAAATTAGATTCAGTAAACAACTTGAGATATTACACATGGATTTATGTGGTCCTTTTCCTGATGCTGCAATTGGGAGGTGGGGGGTTCCAATTTTTGAGCATCATTGGCGACTTTTCTAGAAAAGTAACTATCTCCCCAATGGAGGAGAACTGAAGTACTTAACCCTTTGCACTCGGAGAAGCAACTCGATTCATAATTATTCGCTATACAAGGGCTAGTTTATTGATTCAAATTTGTGTATGCTTAAAATTAAATTTTTCTGTCTTTTTATCATTCTGTAGCTATTTTCAATAATTAAAAATAAAAAATAAATAAAACGTCAAAAGGATGCCCCGTCTTGGATGATGCCGAACAAGCACCATTAAGTACACAGGGTCAAACATTTCTCGAACTATCAGAAAAGAGCAGAAAGGTTTCTAAATTCAAAAATCATAAATGTTAGAACTGATAATGGTCTTGAGTTCTGCCACGTAGAATTTGAATCATATTTAAATGACTTCAGTATTAATTCTGAAAGAACAAAAGCATATCCCCCACAACAAAACGGAGAAGCCGAGCGTTACAACTACACTGCTGTAGATGGAATAAAAGTTCTACTTAATTCTAGTGGTTTGGACAATAGATTTTAGGCTGAAGCATTGTTATGTCATCCAGGCGTTTGGAATCATGTATGTCATGGTAACCAGATTTTCATTACTTTTGAACTTCATGGTGGTCGTAAAACATCTAAAGACTTTTGGATTCACTGCGTATTAGACTAAACAATTAACCACTTAACGGTTTTATTTTCTTTACTATCTAATAAGATAACATCTTCTATTTTAGGAATATCTTTTTTTATTTTGTTTCAAATGGAAATCCATTGAATACTTTGAAATAACTTTCATTTTGAGTTATAATCATTATGAATGGTTTATTTTTATCTTACAGCTATCAAAATTCACTAAATCGATGACGTACAACTTACGGTCAAAACTTAACTGTTAAGGAAAAAGTTCGATATGAGATCCAAGAAAGGGATAATGTTTGGTTATGCCTTAAGAACCTAGGGATATCGCATATCGTTACATAATGAGAGAAAAATAATAGAAACTGTTAACACATTTTTGATGATGATAGGGTGCAAGAACCAAAAAGTAGTGAAACTAAGCTGGGCCCTAACTGGAAATCAATAGAATCTTCTGATTCCAGTACCAAATCTGAGGAAGAATCTGAACAAGCGGTTATCCTTAGAACCCCAAAACAAGATGTCTTTGAACGGGAGAGAACATTGAATAACAATCAAACTTCGGACAAGGTTATTTGGGAAAGACAAGCTTTACACGTAAAGATAAGTCTAGAACTGGCATTTATTATTTCGTTGAAAGTTCGAAAGTACGCTTACATTGTCATAAAGATGTTGAGGAATACTGTTAGACATATAATTTAAAGTATGAAAAATCATTATTTAACTTTTCTGGAAAAAATAAAGATTCAGGAATTGTACACATAGAAGAGGCTGATGTATTGGATTAATTAGTGGTTCAAATCCCAGTTAATTTTAATACAGCTTTGAGAAAAACCCGAAGGCTGATAATGGTATAAGGCTATAAGAAAAAAATATTAGTTTTTTAATAGAAAGTAAATTTTGAAATCTTGTTTCAAAAACCTGTAAATGGCAAAGTTAGAGGTTGTCGATGGTTTTATGCCATAAAAAGTAACGAAAAGCGTGTTATAGTGCGGTATAAAGAAAGATTAGTGTCTCGGCGTTTCAGACAAATTAAAAGTATTCATTGCTATTAAGTATTTACTCCTGTGGTAAATTTGTCATTTGTTAGAATGTGTTTTTCAGTGCTGGTATGTAAAGAAAAATGGCAAAATTGTCAACTTCATATAAATTATGCATATTTGTATGACACAAAACAAAGACATTTTCATGACACAACCGTAAGTATTTGTTGATCTTAATAAATCTGGCCACGTATGTTATTTAAATTATGCACTTTATGGTTTGCATCAATCTGGGAGGAAATGGCTTTTAGAAATTCATTCTGTACTAGAAAATCTAAATCTTAAAAAATTTACAAATATTAGAATTAAGAGACAATATAACTACGCATCGTTATGTTTGTAATGTTAGAGTGTGGTGGTTTTGTGTTCCTGTAATGACCGTCTGTTTATTCATTACTGTAAATAGCTCATGTTTCATTTCCACTAAATAAATTATTTGTTTTAACTCTTTATTTTGTCAGACTCAACCTTTGGAGACGTTTATCGGTCACCATTCCACTGCAGTTACTCTTGTGGTAAACGGATATGAATGGATAAAGCTCTTTCATAAATAAATAGTAGAGAATTAGAAAATATTTGTGCTTCGTTTAATAATGGATTACTAAAAAAACTAACCATTATCAAATTACATTATATTTTTAGTTTCTAATCAAATTTTCGAATGATTAGAAATTATTTTTAATCATTTTTATTGCATGTAGTAAATAGAAATCCATCTCGTTTTAAATCATTAAGCTCCAAAAAATTTAAAAAAATTACCATTTTATTAGTCTTACAAAAAAATTTAAAAAAAAACATTTGTTAAAAGTGAAGTATCAAATAGCATACCCAGATACCATCTCTAAAATATTGAGTTGTTATTTTCGCAAAAAAGGTAAGTTTTGAGACATCGTGAAATAAAAGAAATAGTGTAAGAAGAAAGTAAGGAAATAGTATTTTATTTTTCTTTAATAAACTCAAGCGTAAATGGGAAAATTTCAGTTATTCCAGAAGAATAGAGGAAAAATTCTTTGAAATTTTGTAGAGAAATTTGAAGACTTTTAGGAAGCTCTAATAAATAAGAACATCAGAAATAGATTTAATAATTCGTATATGGACTGAACAAAACGAAATAGACTTCCATTTTAAATTTGCAAATGAATTTAAGGAAACAAATTAATTTTATCCATCTAATTAGTCTAAAATAATAGACCTAAAACTTTAATTCCTTTATTTAATTTACAATAAGAAAAAAAAAACAGAAAAATGTTTCACTTTGGTTTGTCTTTATTTTGCAGAAATTAATATATAGTTCATTATTTGTGTATCACTTGACCGTAAATGGTAATAATTCCATCTGAACTTAAATTAAAGTTTAAGTGCACTTATTGTTTTTGAGTAAAATAAATTCCTTTTTAATACGTAATTTTTAAAAATACATATTGTTTTTATCCACTTTCTATGCAAAATATGCTTTAGAAAGAAGTAAAAGCCAAAGAGATAAAACGCCTTAATTTATAGAAGGTTTAATGACGGTGTTCAGCTTTATCAAGATAATTCTGGAATTTGCCCCTAGATGGAGCCACAGGAAACGAGATACTGATTTAAAAATGTTTTATTCATTAATTACTTTAGTTTATTTTTAGTCTTAATTCAATAATTCATTATGTATTTTGTTTCTTGTGAATCTTCATGTTTTAGTTAGTTACTTTTATTCTTTAAGTTGACTGCGTGCTATTCATATTGTATATATAAGATGTTGTATAGTGATTACGTGTCATTCGGGAATAAAGTCAAGTTTTGTTTGGACTGAGGTAATGCTTCTTGTGTGTGGTTTCTGGTGTTTTTTTTTTGTCTTCCTATAAGTCTAGCACTCAAGGATATACAGTCCGCGCTCTATAGCAGAATCTGTGAGGTCATTCTCCATAGTTTGGTCCGTCGATCCAGGAAGATAAGTAAGAAATATATTCTGAAATCATTAAAAATTGAATATTTGGTACTAAATTGAAGTTGTTACTAAAAATTTTAAAACGTTGAATTTTGAATTTGTTATCAGATATGGCGACAAAAATAGATAAATTAAAGTCAAAACGAGCTATTCTTAGGCCCACAGTGACTAAGCTTGAAAATAAAGCTACTAGAATTTTGGAAACTGATCCGTTAGATATTCAAGAGTTAAAAATTTCTAAAATTCAATTAATAGAGAAACAAAATCAATTAAAAGAAATAGATAATCAAATTGAAGAAGTTATTACTGATTTGGAAGAGTTAGAGAAAGAAGTTGAAGATAGCGAGAGATATTTGGAAAAATTCATTAGAATAAGTTGTCAAATAGATGCGAAATTAGAATTTTCATTATCTGAGAGTAGTAAGATGCATCTAAATGCTTGTAATAGTGAGTCTATGTTAATGTCAAAACAAACCGTAAATCTTACCAAATTTGATTTGCCCAATTTTAATGGTGCTTTGGAAGATTGGATCAGTTTTAAACAGATATTTGTAGCCACTATTCATGAGAATTCGGAACTTTCCGATTTACAAAAACTTCAGTATTTAAAATCATGTGTTGTTGGCACAGCAAGTAAGCTCATAAAGGGCTTTCCAATAACAGAAGCCAGTTATAAAGAGGCTTGGGGAACATTAATTTCGAGATTCGATAGTAAAAAGAATCTAGCATATGCTCAGTTAAATAAGTTCTTTAATACCAAACCTTTGAAGCCTAATTGCAGAAAATCAATTCTTGATTTATTAGATAATTGCAATGAAGCTATACGCAACTTAAAGTGTTTAGACTTTGAATTTAATTCTTTTGTTGATTTAATTCTTGTATACAATGTCCAATGCAAATTGGATGATAATTTAAAACGGCAATGGGAATTATCCTTAGATAATGATTCGTTTCCCACCTATGAGAAATTTATTTTATTTCTTGAAAAACAAGCAAGAAGCTTGCAAGATGTATCGGATAATTTTTCTAAAAGTGAAAATAAACAAAGGGTAGGTCTTAAAAAATCTGTAGCTAATCCAGTTTTCACCAACTCTGAAGTTAAGCCGCATAATTCGATTTGCCCTGTATGTGCGGAATTGCATGCTCTTTTCAAGTGTCCACAATTCCTCAAAAGGTCTGTTGAAGACAGATGGACTACCGTGAAGACTAAAAGGCTTTGTATTAACTGCTTGAGAAATAATCATTTTGTTAACAAGTGCTTAATTTCTACAAAATGTAGACATTGTGGTTCTAAACATCACACTCTTCTTCATTGTGAGAAGTCTAGTAATAATTATCCACATGTTAGTGAAAATAATATTATCGATGAAGGACAATCTGCTGTTATATCTAGTTGTTTAACCAGTACTCAAACTTTGTTATCTACTGCTATGATTCTTGTGAAATCAAATAATGAACAATTTGTCCCATGTAGAGTGCTGGTGGATTCAGGCAGTCAAACGAGCCTTATTTCAAGCGCTTGTGCTAATAAATTAGGGTTACCAGTGAAAACCACAAACCATAGAATTTCAGGTGTAAATAATATTGTAGCCGAAACTGCTCTTTTTGAAGTCCATATTGTGTTTAAGTCATATTATTGTAGTGAAATATTTGATGTAGACGCTTTAATTGTTAACAATGTTACTGTAAACCTTCCTAATTTTGTTATTCAAAATTCATCGTGGCCTCATCTGGAAGGTCTACAGTTAGCATATCCAAAATTCCATGTCTCTAGTCCTGTTGAAATGTTGCTCGGTGCAGATTTATTTCCTCTCATAATGTTAGGACAGTCAATTCTAGGACCTAAGGGTACTCCATGTGCCTTAAATAGTAAACTGGGATGGTTACTTACGGGAGTCATTCATTCAAATCCTTCTCGGAAGTCTAGAACGGTCCTTAGTTGTCATGCTACAATCCAGTTGGCTTATGATCTTCAGAAATTTTGGGAGATTGAATCCCTTCCTGATATTACCCCAGTTCACCGTTCTGAAGAACTATGTACCAAAACGGTTTCACGAACTCAATCTGGGCGATACATGGTAGATCTTCCCTTCAAAAAAGTTCCAAATTTGGGGGATTCAGAAACCAATGCCTTAAAACGTTTCTATTTACTTGAATCCAAGCTTAGTAAAAATCCTAATCTTAAAGAGCAATATCATGCTTTTATGCAAGAATACATTGAACTGAATCATATGGAACCAGTTCGAAATCTGATCTTGACTCTGAACATTATTTTTACTTGCCTCATCACGGTGTTGTGAAAGAGGATAGCACAACCACTAAACTAAGGGTTGTCTTCGATGCCTCAGCTAAGGGTACCACAGGGCATTCCTTAAACGATTTTCTTGAAATCGGCCCAAAATTACAACAAGATTTATTTAAACTTCTCATCAAGTGTAGATCCTTTCCCATAGCTTTGACAGGAGACATCGCCAAGATGTATAGACATATTTTAGTTAATCCTCAGCATATTGATTTTCAGAGAATCTTTTGGCGATTCAAGCCACATGATCCAATCATTAGCTATCGCTTGTTGACGGTAACATATGGCACAGCATGTGCACCTTTCTTAGCTATAAGAACATTACATGAATTAGCAAAAGACTATAATTCAGAATTTCCTATTGCTGCTCAGTCAATTCTTGAAAACTTTTATGTAGATGACTATCTAGGAGGCGCATCTTCAATTGATTCAGCAAAACAGTTGGTTGCAGATATAAATCGTGTATTAAGTCAAGGTGGCTTTACACTTAGAAAGTGGGCTTCCAATGTACCTGCAGTCATTCAAAATCTTCCCGAGGAGTTTAAGTCTACTAAGAAAAATGTAAATATTTCTGCAGATTCATCTCAAAAAATTCTAGGTCTTGTGTGGAATTCTGCAGAAGACTTATTGAAAATTCATTTTAGTAATATGAAGTCAGTGCATACGAAACGAGAATTGCTATCTATGATAGCTCGAATTTTTGATCCTCTTGGGATTATAGCCCCTACAACAATCATGCTCAAGATTATGATGCAAGACCTTTGGAAAGGTAATGTTTCTTGGGATGATCAAGTCCCCGATTCTATTTCGAAAAATTGGGAGGACTTTAGTTCTCAAATTGATCTTTTAAAATCGATTGGTATACCTAGATACTTGAACTGCTTAAGATCCTCAGAGCACCAGACAGAAATTCACGGGTTTTGTGACGGTTCTGGCAAAGCTTATGCTGCAGTGGTGTACCTTCGAACTTTGTCTTCTAATGGTGACATTTCAGTAAACTTTGTTGCTGCAAAAACTAGAGTAAATCCGTTAAAGCATGTTACTCTTCCCAGAATTGAGTTATGTGCTGCATATGTGCTTGCGCGATTATGTTCAACAGTTATTGAGTCTTTACCCTTTAGCATAAATAGATTGTATTTGTGGTCAGATTCTCAGATCGTTTTGAATTGGATAGATTCTCCCCCCATCAAGGGAAACCAATTCGTTACAAATCGTATACATAAAATAAAATCACTTGTTTCACAAGCAGTGTGGACATACGTCAATAGTTCTTCGAATCCTGCAGACTGTGCCTCAAGAGGCATGCTGCCAAGAAGCCTTGTTCATCACAAGTTGTGGTGGCATGGGCCTGAATGGCTTAAGTCTCCCTCGGATTTACCTTTATTTTTAATAAAATCTTCAAAGAATTCAACAGAAATTTCTAAGGAAATTTTGAGTTATGCTGCAATGTCAAATAACAAAACTTTTCCCGACTTTTTATTGAAATTTTCTTCTTATTCAAGACTCACTAGAATCCTTGCATGGTGTTTAAGGTTTATTTATAACTCGCGTCAATGCAATCGTAATTCGAGAAACCGTGGACTTCTGACTACATCAGAAATTTTGAATGCCACGGTGTGTGTTCTCAAATTAGTTCAGGAGCAAGAACTGTCTCTGGAACTTAATTTACTTAGGAAAAATCAACCCTTACCCTCTAACAGTAAATATCTATCACTAAACATATTTTTAGATGACCAAGGTCTAATCAGGGTAGGTGGACGGTTAGCCAGACATCAGTCACTTAGTCAAGATCAAAAGTTTCCAGTACTTACCCAAAAATCATTTCATCACAAAATTAATCGTCGAGCAGTATCATAAGCAATATTTCCATACTGGTCCACAATTAATTCTTTCGTTGATTAGACAAAGGTATTGGATACCAAATGGACGCTCCTTTATTCGTCAAGTTTTGAATAACTGTCTTTTGTGCAAACGCTTGAAAAAACAAGCTTGCCAGCAACTTATGGGAGAATTGCCAGTCGAAAGAATAACTCCTTCCCGACTTTTTTCTAAGGTTGGTTTAGATTATGCTGGCCCACTCATCACGAAACCAAATCTACCTAGATCCAAAACGAGATTAAAGTCATATATTTGTGTTTTCGTCTGCATGAGCACGAAAGCTGTTCATTTAGAGGCTGTTTCAGATTTATCGTCGGTTGCCTTTTTAGCAGCTCTCAAGAGATTTGTTGCACGCCGAGGACTGCCCTCCGACGTGTATAGTGACAACGGAAAAAATTTCAAAGGTGTTGCCAACTATCTTAAACAACTATTCCAAATCATTCGTTCTGAAACCATTCAAAATTTTGCAACCAGTCACTTCATTCATTGGCATTTTATTCCGCCATATTCCCCTCACTTTGGTGGACTTTGGGAAGCAGCCATTAAACTGACCAAAATTCATCTAATTAAAGCATGTAAAACCACCATTCTCAATTTTGAAGAGCTCACGACCCTTCTCTGTCAAATTGAAGCGTGTTTAAGACCCTTAACGCCACTTTCTTCGGATCCATCAGATGTCAGAGCTCTTACTCCAGGTCATTTCATCATAGGAGTTCCACTCTTAGAGATTCCTGAACGGGGAAACTCATCAAATCTTACTCTGTCTTCTCGTTGGACTTTAATTCAACAAATGAAACAAGAATTTTGGAAGCGATGGTCAAGAGACTACTTGCATCATTTACAAAATAGACCGAAATGGATCACTCCAAGAGCTGATCATAAGATCGGTGACCTAGTTGTGATTCATTATCCACAAGCTCCACCTCTTCAATGGAAGTTAGGTAGAATTAGTTGTACCCATCCAGGACCTGATCTTCGAGTACGAGTAGTCAGCATTCGGACTCAAGATGGTGAAATTCAGCGTCTTATCTCCAAGGTCACTCTTCTCCCGGCGGGGGAGAATGTTCAGCTTTATCAAGATAATTCTGGAATTTGCCCCTAGATGGAGCCACAGGAAACGAGATACTGATTTAAAAATGTTTTATTCATTAATTACTTTAGTTTATTTTTAGTCTTAATTCAATAATTCATTATGTATTTTGTTTCTTGTGAATCTTCATGTTTTAGTTAGTTACTTTTATTCTTTATGTTGACTGCGTGCTCTTCATATTGTATATATAAGATGTTGTATAGTGATTACGTGTCATTCGGGAATAAAGTCAAGTTTTGTTTGGACTGAGGTAATGCTTCTTGTGTGTGGTTTCTGGTGTTTTTTTTTGTCTTCCTATAAGTCTAGCACTCAAGGATATACAGTCCGCGCTCTATAGCAGAATCTGTGAGGTCATTCTCCAGATGGAAAAAATGATTTACTTTATCTTTCGGAAATGGTGTAATTATATAATACAGACATGTTTAAAAGAAAATTGTAATAAGAACGGCATATATAAAAACGGCATTTTTAATAGTAATTTAATCTTTTTCAAAAAGTTATATAGTGGTTTAAAGGGGTTTTTTTGCATTGAAAATTACTTAATATCTTAAATTATCATTATAGGAGACGTATGTTTAGAGATTGGAAAGAAATATTTTAAATATTATTTTCCTAGAAAATCAAGAGAAAATAATTTAATTTTTAACTCTTTGTTCATGTACCAGATTAGCAAATTACTTTTAAGAAAGATACATGAAGTGAAAAAAATAATAATGTATTCCTATCAAATATGTAGAACAGCTTTATTAATGCATTCCTATATTGTGTATTAGTTTATATGAAATTGGAATTTATTAAGTCTAGTTTATGAAATAAATGTTTGGATAATGAAAATTATTATAGTCTAAAAAAAATCAAGGAGTGATTTCCGTACATAATTAAAGGAATATTAATCTCAATAGATTGTTTTTTCGATTTCTATAAAATTATGTGTACAGAAGATAAAAAATGAACAAAACGGCGTCAAATAGAAATTTTATATAACTTTCTATTTCATGATATAACATAAAACCGTAAACTAATTAATGAAAATATTTTGCAAGTGTTATCAAAGAAATTTAGCAATAATATATTTTTTCTCAAATAATATTTAAGTAAAATAATAACTTATTGCATTTCTCTTACTCGAATAATTCAAAAACTAAGAAATATTATGCTTTTTCATGCGAATAATTCTTAAATAGAGTAAATTTGATTTAAACAAGCAACGAAGCTTTACGTAAGTATTAAATTGTTATAATTGCTTAATCTTGCATAACATATATTGTTATTTGAAGTAACAAAAATTAGGATTTTTCATTCTTACGTGAATCTTAAAATGAATTTTTACGTGAATACGTGAACTCTTACGTGATTCTTTGAAACATATATTGCATATGAAAGAAACGAGCATTACAAGAATGCAGAATACAACTTACAAATGGAAATTACACAATACAAATTAACATACGATTCTCCATTTTATGGACATTAATGCTATTTTAATATCAACTGAAAATTTTGCAAGTACAAAATTATTTTGTTTATTTCCAGATATGAAATTAGCTTCCAAGATTATGAAAAGTATTTAAACAAAAATTATTAAAAGTTAAATTTTGTAAAAACAAAACAATATAAACAAAATTATATTCCTTTAAGCCGTATCATTTCATGTTTTGTATTTCTCACACAATAAAAGATCGATTACTGTAAATTTTATTCAGAAATTTAATTTCCTTTAATATTTTAAAACCAGTTATTTTGCATTGAAAACATCTTGCAGTAAGACGTAAATAAAGAATAAAAAAATTTCTAGTGAATATTGTTTCTCCATATTAAGTTTACAATTAAGGATAGGTAAACATCTCTTAAGCTCAAATGGCAATATTTCTATTCCCAAGAAAGGCAAGGATTAGCAGTTAAAGAGATTAATTTGTAATCTTTGCTAAAGAACAAGGAGACTTGCAAAGGCAGAAAAATGTCAAAATCCAATCGCTTACATTTAGCTTAAAACGGGAACATACTACAGTTATTCTCCAGCTTTAGTACTTTTTTTTTATAAAAATGCTTTTTAAACTCGGACCTGATCAAAAACACACCTTCTGTTATATTATAAATTGCATTAATTAAAATAAGCATTCAGAAGAAAGCATTAAAATTAGATGTTTAATAAAATATCGATTTTTACTAAGATTAAACAAAATTTAAATCTAAGCCTTACCGTGCTTCTTTTACATTTTACTATTAAATATTTGAGAGTTCAATTTATAACTAATAAAATTAGGGCTAACCATTATAAAATGAGTCTTTGAAGCGCATTGCGAATATATTTATTTTTATTTTGATGATGTATATTAGAATTAATATTAAAAAGGTACTATATTTTTAAAAAATACATTTTTAGTAAATCATCACAATATCTTTACTAACCTTGATTATGCCCCAATATTTAGATAATTTTTTTTAAACATAATGAATGTTTTATTATTTTAAGATTAAAATTATCACTGAAGAATTCTATTTTATGAGGCTATTGGGTGTAACAGATATTTGCAGGGAAAAAAATTTTATAATAAATACTATACTCAGATTTGCTCGGAATGAAATTATTATCAAGTTTTTTTTTCTTTTAAAAAAATTGAAACTTTCTTTAAAATATTTGTATATCATGTTACTAGCACAGTAAAATACTTGTTTCTTAAGCTTATTAGCTCATTAGTATTTGTGAGTAAATTTTCAAATACAACTCAACTATTATGTATAATAATCTAATTACCATATTAGCTTACCATTTAACTTTCAAAAATTAAGTGATGTTTGCAGAAGTCATTGAAGAATATATATATAACATTCATATTAGCTTTAACCCTTATATATATATATATATATATATATATATATATATATATATATATATATCTATATATATATATATATATATATATATATATATATATATATATATATATATATATATATATATATATATATATATATATGTGTGTGTGTGTGTGTGTGTGTGCTAATTTATTTTTAATTAAAGCTAAGAAAACTTTTTGATAATTAAGTTGCTAGTAAATTATAAATAAATTTCAGAGAATGACGTAAAATTGTGAGTTTTAATTTAAATATTAATTCATAGCTGGAAATAGAAATTCACATTCAAATGGAATATTCCACTCGCAAGCGTTAGCGGATAACTTTCATCTACAGACTAATTAGTCCATTCAAATATTGTTGGGAGAATTACGAAATAGAGACCTAGTCAAAAGAATAGAGAATTAGTCAAAAGAAACATTTTGACTTTAATAAATACTGGATTTTCTAATTACTAATACTTATTTTTTTATTTATCAAAATTATTATTGATTAGTAGTTTTTGATGCCTAACTTCCAGTACATTTTTGAGGGAATCATAGAAAAAAAAGATTCCAAATGATTTGAATGCTTAATAAAATCTAGTAAAATAAATTAAATACTAAATTTTATCCATTAATTATTTTTTTAATTAAATACATTTGTACTTATGTTAAGAAAGATATAAATTAATATTTTTTTTGTCTTTCAACTATTTTAATATTTAATAACTATTTTAAAGGCTAGTCGAATAAGGAGAACGTGAAATCCTTTTGAATTTGATTTTGTTAGTTATATTATAATTTTAGTAAGAATTCCTTTGAATGCTATCATGCCAAGTAATATTTAATTTATTTCAACAAGAAGACTGTTATATTAACAATTTTGAGTAAGTTCATGACATTTATTAATCGCAATTGACTTGTAAAATATGATATGTTCATGTAATTTATTAATATTTTTTTGCCTTTTCTTAAATTATATTTAACTTCTTCAATCTCAACCTTTTAGGAGAATATTAAAATGAGTGAGCTGGAAATACAATAAGGTATATAACACAAAACTTCTAAGCAGAATATCCATAAGTAGAAGGCGTTTCATAGTCTTTAGAGTTTCTTTTTTTTTTTTTTAACATTTCTGCTTTCAGCAAACATTCTTCCCCGGTGAATAGGGTTCTCTACCAAAAGGAAAAGAAGGCTTTTCCTCCTTCTTTTCTGTCAATAAGAAGTTTCCTTTTCCGAGGGTAATGAGATGTTAGTCGGGTTGCGTTTGCAATCTCAGAACGAGATCTCCAAATTGATACTGTTGGCACGTGTAAAGGCGGTTTGGCTTGCTTTGGGCAAAGGCTCCAAAGTACATAGAATGCTAGTACAGCAAAAAAAGAAGGGGGAAATAAATGATACATTTCTTATTTCTTTTTTTGTGTGTGGGGGGAGGATTCTTTTTTCTTGGTTGAATGATTTGTATCTCCCCGAACCATCCAAATAATCAAGAATTGTACTAAGCTATATTTGCAGATTTGTTTTTCATTGCTTCTTTAATTAATTTTCTTTCATCGGTTCGTCATTTTCTTTTTCTGTACGGTAAAATTCAGAAAATAAAAAAGTTAACTAATTTATAATAACTTTTTATATAAATTTGTTCTCAACTTATTGGTTGCATTTATTAAAGAAATAATTAAATAAAATAATGAGATATAAGCTAGTTCAGTCTTTATTTGGTGCAGACTGAAACTTATTTCCTGTTATGAAAAATTATTGAAAAATTAATTAAGCTTACTTATTTGCTATGCCATAAGCCACTGCTATGAATTGTTTAAAACTATAAACATTAAAAAGTCTTAAAAAATTGTGAAAGCACATTCATTTAAGAATTGTTTGAATTTTGATAATTTCTAAATGAAACATTCCTTTTTGTCATTTTTACAGATAGGGTCGAATAATCAAATTGGCAAGATAGGTAATTATTTGGTAGTTCTCAATTAAAGATGACTCTAGTCTAGATGTTGTTTTGCATATTTTTGTGTTAATTTCTTTCTGCATTTTCATTTCCATTCATAATTGCAGACGTTCAACTCAAAACTAAACATTGTTTAAATTTTACAATATAACGCATGATGAGTTTTTTCATGTTTTCTAATTTGTTTATATATTAGTCACTTAATTGAATAAATCCACTTGAGAATTCGATTAATTTTTCAATTGAGTCAAATTTGTTTTTCGATTCAGTCTTATTTAAAAAATCCTGCTTGACTGTAAATTGACTAAATTACTCACAATTTAACTTTCTTATTAAATTATGATTATTTAGATGGTGTTGATGTAGCTGGATAATTTTTCCTTTTTACAATTTTGTTAAAAATTGTTTTTAACTCATTTTTTTTATTTGTCCCAAAATGTAACCGACTCTTTTTAGAGTGATCTACAATTAAGAGATATATTACTTAAATTTTTATGGTATTTGTTACTAAAAACTGTTAATTAAAAATGTAGAGATTTAATTAGTGGTCAATACCAATCCACTGTAATACCGAATGCACCCAGAGTCCAATTCAGTTCTATTGTATTGTAATAGATGGCGTCATATCCTACCAATCGAAAGTGCTAAGTCAAGCGATTATAAGTTTTAGGAAAAGGCGAGTTATTGACTTCGCATTGACTCACTTGTTTACGATGACGAATAATAATGCTAATATTCTGGTGCTGAGGTGGCAGTTAGTTTTGCTATGTGCGAACACCTTGCTCAACACCCTTGCACAAGGTGACTTTTAGGAGGCGTTGGCTTGTTAAGCTTTGCCCTTTGGTGCCATCAAAATATTTTAACTTCTAACTTTAATGCAGTCAACTTTTCCTGTCTTAATTGTTAATGTCCTGTTAATTTTGTTCAAAATAAATAGATAAATTATTTTTCTTTAAACATTGTTTCTTTGCTTAATCAGTATCCCAGATACTGATCCAAATAAAATTGGTTGGGCATTCTGTCCCACCAGTTCTACATAAAATTTGAATTTAAATCACTAAAAATATCTGTCTTTAAAAAAGACAAATGGGTTATAACATTTGCATCCCATAAATGTCTCTATTAGTTTCGTGTTAAGAGAAGATACCCATTTGACGAAGAAAAGTATTCACAAATGTGTAATATATATTACTGAAGAATATTAAACCTATTAGAAAACGAACATTGTACAATTTTAAACAATATTCGCAATATTGTATGAGATTGGTTTATATTTAATAATATACTATCAACAATTTAATAATATAATATCTGAAATATTGAGCAATGTTCTCTGGTATCTTAGTAGACTTAGACTTAGTAGACTTAGATTTACCGTTTCAATGGCGGCATAATGAAACCCACTTAGATATCACAAATTTATTATTTAAAATTATTCATACACATGTTGGATGGAATTAGACGATATTATTCCTGTAGTTATCATATAACTATATATATCATAAAAATATACATAATATAATTTGATTTTATTTCCAATTATTTTTTTTCTATTGATAAAGAAAAAAACACATTTATTATTATAAAAATAGCAAAAAGAATAAAAAAGAATGAATGATACATTCTTTGATTATTTAATCAAAAGGGTAAAAGTCAGAATAGTGATATAATCTTTGTTAAGATTATGTAAAAACATTAGTAACTCTATAGTTTATATATTATAAATATCCTAAGTGTCAAATACTTATATTTTGTATTAGAATGTCAGATATATGAATATCATTTTAATGATAAAGAAATGATAAATATTTATGCTATGGCAAAAAGGATTTGAAATGAAGGTTTATGTTCTTTATGCCTGAATAATAAATTGTACATTTATCTGATATTATACATGCATGGTTCATTAGTGTCTGATTCATGAAGTTTTTTAAATATCTATTATTTGAATTACATAGTATATTCAAAAGATAAAGCAACTATTTAAATTTCAAATCCTTGATTTGGAAGGAAAATATGTTACTTTTCTTCACGTTTATAAGAAATGCATATTTCTACATCTCATCTTCTATAAAAATAAATTTAAAGCAATTCATATGGATATCAAACTATTACCAAGAATATTTAAGTGGATATTTATATATATTTAGCTCCACGAATAAATTTAATAATTATGAACATTTTCCTGCTATGATAATCTTTGTAAATAAATCAGTTCTTTGAATTTTATAAAAGTTCTTATTTAAAATAAATGGTCCACCCATATATCAAAACAGGAGAAAAATAAAAGATTTTATTTTTTCTGCCAAAAAATTTATTCATCATTGTATCTTAAGAATTAGACGAATATTCACTTATTATTGTTCTCTAATATTGAAAAATGTTAATTATTAAAAATGTCATTGTATTTTTGCTCGACTAAGCTTTTAGGATACCATTTTCTTCAATGGAAATTATTTATATTTGTCATAAATATTCATAAAAACTATTGCATTCAATATAGACTTAAAGAAATTCATCTAGCATATCTATTTATAATGCATAAATTATCTTGTCTTTAAATATTCTTTCTCATTTTTTAAAATATATATTCTCATAAACCAAAAATTCAGCAGTTTTTAATGCACAAGAAATTTTTAGAAATAGAAAACTAAGATTTTCTCTTTATTTTTATAACTCACCAATGAATCGAAACTATGCTAGTGAATATAACACGTAATATCGGATTTTAGAATTTTGTTTTTCTTTATGAAGGTCTTTTCAAAACCCATTCTCAATGGTAGCCTTCATTTCTTCGACATCCAATCGATTCAAAAATAGCATCATATCAATAAGCTAGAGAGGAAAGAATTGAAATTTATTGGCTTCAAAATATCAAGGCATCCATATAGAGCTCGAAGAAATAAATATTCTTTCGTGCAAGCGTCAAAATTTCTATCTCCTAAAGGATTTATTTGTTTACTCTTAGCCTACCTTGCTTTGACTCAGAAAGCTGTGAATTGGTTTTTGAAAAGCCTATGGATACATTTAGAAGGATATTGGATTTCTATCAACACTTTTAAATGAATCCTCGCGGAAAATCAGAAAGAGGTTGAATTTGATTCAATTTTAGACTTTTGTTATTCAAAAAGAGGATTAAATCGGGAAGTGAAAGGAAGCAAAGCAATCAAAACATTTCAGTTTAGGTTTGAATAAATTTGTTTTATAGCTTAGAAGAAGTATTTCACCTATTTGTTTTTTTAAAATTATAGACTAAAAAATAAAATAAAAACACATTAATGATTGGTGAGTCGAAATACAGAATTGAAGGTGAACACTGTTTTCTTATGTTGGTGTAATGGATAAATATTTACAAAAAAACCCATGGAAATGACTGCCAAACATACACTGGAAAATTAAAAAAAAAAGATTAAAATAAAATCTATTATCTGTATTTCAATGTATCTTGTCAGAACGTAACTTCTTGAAGGGCCAAGAACCACGTGCTAGTTCAATTTAAATTGTTGTTCTGTTGTGACTAATGGCACTTGCCTTGGACTAACCTCCGCTGATACGGTCAGCAGATGATTTAAGCCTAAGAAACGCGTCTCTTTGTTTTACAAGTAGCGCCATCTAGGGCTAAGAGTATGACTTAGCTACACACGCGTCACGACCCTTTTTAGGGGGCGGACTTCATTATTGTAAATTCATTCATTTATCTCGGATCGTAATTTAGACCTGGATCAGAGAACGATAGTCTAAATTATATATTTATTCTTTTTAATTGTTTCATTGAATTAGCAACTTTAGTATTGCAAACGATCATAAAAACTTTGTCTCGCATTTATTGTTTAAAAAAAACATCCCATTTCCTATTTATTTCATTCCATATAATTGCATGCACAAAATGATATTTTTCTAGGTTTTATTTGCGGTAGTTATTAACATTTTTTAATCAAGGCTTTTGTAAAGGCAATGACAACACATTATTAAAAGCTGATTTTGTGACCACTCGTGCAGTTAATAAAATGTTTATTTTTCGTCTACGGATTTTTATTAACTCTAAAAAACAAACGTTAAAAACAATATCATATTCTTTCATGATAAAAAAAATTGTAAGAAATGCAATTCATATAGAAGTATTTTTATTATAAGAAATGTGACTTTATTTTGGTTCCTATTTGTAATTCAAATAATAATTCAATTTTTTAACTCGATTAGATACTCAAGCGCATTTTAAAGATTGAAAATACTAATTTTATATTGGTTGTAGACTGATTCTTGTATAATGTTAGACCCACCTTGTTTTCCAGAAGAGAGCTGTATATGTATTGAGGAAATGTCTTGATATCACATTATGTTCACATTTAATAACCTTTTGATTATCATTTCATCTAATGACATAAATTATTCTTATAAAGAGAAAGCGATTGCTGAATTTTCCTTCATATTAATCATCCGTTAATTTGAAATTAATCTATTCTAGTATCTCAAATGTATATTTTTTCTTACAATATCAGTTTGAAAGCTATTTAGAAAGGAAAAATTGATTCCCCGCAACAATTTTACATAGATTCTCACAGGGATCTCTTTGACATATGAAAATTTAGAAAAGGGAATCTCAAGTGTTTTGGGAAGAATAACATGGGAGTTTGT
>JAOUZG010025323.1:5865400-5878445 GCA_026289955.1 Argiope argentata
GAGAGAGAGAGAGTAAGAAATAACAAGTAACTGCAAGCTCTTTATATCTTCATTTTTTATTATTATGCTATCAGCCTTTAGGAAGAGCTATCATTGGTAAGGATTAATATCTACATTAATTAATGTTATTTTATGATGTCCTATTTCAGTAAAATATTTTTAAGCTCCAAAATATTATTTGAAGTTCTACGGTGATATGTTCATTGTATTATGTATATCTCTAATATATACTAAATAGGACTTCCAACTTCTGAAAAATGAAATTTTAAACTAAAGTAGGAGTAATTCATTTCGATGAAGGCATGCATTTTTTTTCTGAAATCAAAAATTGTTATTTAGAAAATAAAAAGAAAAATAGAAGTTTCGAATGCTCAGTCCTTCGTCATTGAGATCTTATGCGTATTACACAATATATATATATTTTAAATAGTTCATGCGATATCTGATATATTAGTCAAAAACACTGTTCTTTAATGCCTAATAAATTTTAATACTTAGTTTTACTTTCCAAAGCTTTTACATAATGGGACTATTAACAATTTGCAACGTTTTTTCAATAAATGTACTTCTGAAAAATTTATAAAGTCTAGATTTTATGCAATTCTTCACTCTTATGGTGTTATAATCAGTGAAATATTGTTGATATTTGTAATTTAAATAGATTAAAAACTATAAACGGTTTCAAATTTAGGATATTAAGTTTTGGTGGTAACCCGTACCAAGAGTGTCTTACTTTCTTTCAGACGATCACCAGAGTAGTCTAACATGAAGCCTTTTAATAATACAATAACGGTTTTGTTTTCGAACTTTTGTTATTTATAATGTACAGTGGACATTTCTATTCTTTTTTTCAAATGTTAGTGTTCAGAATGTTTTGAAAGGAGGTTGTTGAAAACCGAATTAAATGGAAATTTTGAAAATAAATAAAAACCATTTTTATATGGTGTATAAAAGGTTTTGAAACAAGCTACATATATTTTTTATTGATTAAAAATATTTAATTGAGGAGTTAAAATAGTGGTATCAGAAAAGATATAAACCTTTTAATTTTTAAGGTGAAGTAATTACAATTTTTCTCCTTAAATATTTCCAAACATAATTGCATAGGGGCCTTAAATTCTTAATTTATTCAAATTTTAATTAAATTTATTCTTTAAAGTATATGCTCATTACGTTTGATGGTTTAAGATGAAACAGTTTAGCCAGTTCAGCGCCAACACATATACTATCACAAACAAATACACATTCGTTTTTACTATAATGAAGATTACTGTCTCATTTATTTCTAACTATTTTTTTATTCCTATAAAGTTTTTTTATTGTTATTTAGCTGTTACATATTTAACATATAAATATTTTCTATATTAGTCATCAATATATGATATAATGTTGAAGTACATTTATATTTGATTAACATTTTGCATTAATAAACTGTTATCACATCAATCTTAAAATTGACCGCATTACCTTATAAATAATGCAAATACTAATATAATAAATATTTAAATATTATTTGACCTCATTTATTAATGATGGTTGAATATATATTTTTTTAAAAAAATAAACACATTAATGATGGATTTTTGCCCTACTGAATTCAACTGTAGATTTCTTTTGTTTAATATTTCTCTAAAATCTTCTTAATTCTTATCAACTCTAGGCCACTCCACGTTAAATAAAACATAAAAAATATTAGAATAAAATTTCGTTAGTTTCGGTATGAACTTCATCATTCTCAAAATTTTCATTCGATTTTAAAGCTTTTAATTAACAAGAATGTATTACATACGAATTAATAAAACATGGTCTATCATTTGTTTTTTTTTGTTTTTTTAAATAAAATTCATAAAATATTAAAACATTAAATTTTTTATAAACATTGTTTACTATGAGAATACATTGTTAAATATTACAATAAAATAAATTTTGCTTATTGAAAAAATAAATTTCCATATCATTTTATTTAAGGACTAGGACTAACTTTATTGTTGATTATAACTCGTACATATTTTTTGAAGTTAACATAAACAGTGTTCAAACTTATTATTCCATTTTATAGTCATTATTTTAAAATAAAAAATTTTCCTTACTAAACGAATTTTACACGATTATTATTATATTCGTACATGATTATTATTTCACGGTTTTTCTACAATATTTTATTTTATATCCTCATAGAAATTGTCCGTTTTGTAATAATT
Organism: Argiope argentata; assembly: GCA_026289955.1. Lineage (NCBI taxonomy): Eukaryota > Metazoa > Arthropoda > Arachnida > Araneae > Araneidae > Argiope > Argiope argentata. Next base: position 5,867,602 of record JAOUZG010025323.1, read on the forward strand.
CAGTCAAAACGTTGATTTTAAAAGATAAAGTCGATACATAAGTTATATAATTTTTATAGGTTTTAAGGATTTCTTCAACTTTCATAGTTTTTAGACAATATTTCAAAAATATTCACCACTCATTTGGCATTTATACAATCTTAATTTGAACCAGTTCAAGCATTATTATTGAGCAATTTTTTTAAAACTTGGAAAATAAGGATTATATTCATTAAAAATATGTTTTAATCATAAAGAAAAATAAAAAGGAACTGAACATCCCCTCATTAAGTTTGTATATTTATTTCGCATTGTTAGAAAATAACTATTTATTAGGCTATAAATGTCCTATTGATAGAAAAATAAACTAAATAAATGTAAAAAATAATAAAACAAAATACAAAATGCAAAAAATGTACAAAATAATAAAAACAAAATGAGCACAAAATTATTCTCTGTTAGATTCCGAATTAGGAGTGGTTTAAAAACTAAAGCAAAAATTTTAAAAATAAACCTGTGGCTGCGATGAAAACAGAATAGTAATTCTAAAAAAGTCATTATGAAAGAACTAGTCCTAAATATAAAATTACATTTTATTTATTTTTACACATTACCTTACGATATAATTTAAATATACATAATTTCTCTTTTATTATAATGTCTTTTTCCTTTATTTATTCTTCTTATTCGTAATGCATAATCATACTAAAAATAAATTCTTATTTTTTTCTATCAGTTTGGTAAATATAAGATCAACCTGAGAAGACATGCGTCCACTGTGCGTTTTTACATTTTAGCACCTGCATTTGTTCTTCGTAATTCTGTTGAGTTTTTTTAATGAAAATCATAGAAATTACAGTTTCTCTAATAGAAAACTATAGAAAATGGGATATATTAGAAATTATGTGAAAGTATAAATATGTAAAAGGAAAAAGAATATTTTTCATGTTATTAGAACAATTAATTTCCCCATTTATAAAGATTAGAAACAAGTTTTTTATTTTAATTAAGCATCATTGTATTATAAAAAATATAATAACACAAGATGCTTAGGAAACTTACAAAATCGCCTATTATTTAATAGTACAGAAATTATTATTTCATGGTAGAGAAATTAGTATTTCCTGGTATCAAAATGGTATAACAAAACTAATTATTTATGTTACTAAAATTGAAACAAATTTTAATCGTGCACCCATCTATGCAATCCGATAATGGTACGCTAGTGGACGCGCAGAGTATCTGTTTCCTGGACAAATTTCAGAAAATTTATCTATCCACGAAATAAGAGCTAATTTCAGGAAAGCCGGGGGGCCAATTTCTAAATGACCTTGAGTTACGTTATTGTGAAGTTAGAGTTTTTACACAGATAAATCAATTTTCTGTAAAATATTTTTAAAGCCAACGGGCACTCGATGCAAGTCTTAGGATAAAACATCTGATTCCAATACTGTTTAATTATCAGCTTTTCTACAACAAAATATATATAGAACTTTGAGGGGGGACCATTCCATCATCTCCACATAATTTGGGAAAAAAATTGTGTTAGTAAAACTTTATATATGTATTTTACAAATTGCATTTAATTTTAAGATTAATTTAAAATTTCATTAACTTTATGTATATTGCGATTTTTTAAATATTTCTTATCGTTTTTTTATGAATTAAGCAAGTATTTAATTTTTATTGGTAAAACAAGCTAAAGGTCACAAAAAAATGCTCAGATTGGTTACTGCTTATAATAACGGGATTCTAAGCAGTTATCTTTTAAATGGAATCAATAAAAGAAAACTTTTTTCTGAAGACTATACATACCATTTGACTCCATAATGGATTTAAATTTAGAACGAAATTACAACTTCTCATGTCAACTTGATTCCCATGCAAGTCTAAATATATTTATTTGATCTTTTCTTTAAAAAAAAGAGATTTTCCGTGAGATTTTTCTTACTATTCATTATTTTCTGAAGGAAATATAAGTTGATTTCAGGGAGGAAAAAAATGTTGTCTTGAGAAATTCCATCCGTAACTATTTAATATTTCATTAAGATTGAACGACTCATTATTTTTATCTTTAGGTGGGCCAAATAAATTATGATGTTTTTGTCAAAAAGTGCAAAAGAAAAGAAAAGAAAATTATTGGGAAGATTAATTTATATTGCGTGCAAGAACATACCTTGAATGTTATCAATTGCAACATAGAAAGATTAAAAATGCTGCTTTAAATAGCGATATGGCATAGTATTTAAAATAACTTACGTCTTACATTATTGAGCGAAAACAATTTTTTCAAACGACTTTTCCGTGCTTAATAATTGTAAAAAAAATCATAAATTATTAATTTCACAGTCTAAATTGTATATCTTACTTGAATTGCAAAAACTATCAGTATCATCAGTTCATGAGTTTAAACTATCAGTATATCAGATAATCAATTTTAAAACATAAATAAAGGAAATATTTTCATTCTCTTAGCAATATGATTTATTTATATTGCCCGGAACTCAAGATTTTCTGAAATTGTTATTTTACGTGCATCAAATGTTACATCGATATTTTCAAAAGCTTTTAAAAATTTTGAAACATAATTCACGATTTTATAAACAATTTTTTGTCTCTCTTTGTTATTTAGTCATATTTTATATATAATTTGTTTTAGTCATTTTTTATATCTTTACAACCTTATTCTATTTTTCACAAATCCATTGATGTCATTGCAAATTATTGAACGAAAAAACACTGCATTGATAAATATAAATCTAAGTATGTTTAGTTTTTAGTATCATAAAAAGTATTACCCTTATTGCGCGTTTTTTTATTGTTATATAAGGCATTTTTAATCTGTCTCATCCTTAATTTTAAATGAAATTAAAACAAATGGTTTTCCTCCATTCCACCTCCTACAGTTTATATTAAAAATTTTATGTTACTTTAAAAGTATAAAAGTGGAATAATATTTTATATACTTGAAAATTTGCGGAAATCTTATTTGTTTTGTTATGTAAAAATTCGTAAGTATTTGCTTTGGAATCCTACCTTCAATATTCTTGTTCTTTCAAAAAATTTATTCATTTGAAGATAAAATAAGAGTATTTGAAATAGAAAAACTCTACTCTATATTTAAAAACAGAAAATCTATTACATTCGGAAATGCAAAACGTCCCATAATTTTCAACAATGCTCCAATAAAAACTTCTAAAATCTTCTACTCCTTTCAATTGCCTCCCTCTCAAACACTCTTTCTTTTTTTAAAAAATTCTACATTTTTGTAAATTTCCTTTTATGATTACAAAATACTTCCTTTTACCAAGAATAATGAAATGTAAATTTTTATGAATCTGTACATTGAGTAAACAATATCTTAAACTTTCTTGTGTAGGGAATGGATTTGCTTTAGCTAACGGTCCCAGTTACGTAGAATGATGTAAAAAAGCGAAAATAAAATGAAATATATGTTACTTATTTATATATTTTTGTTTGTTGTTACTGCAGTAGTCTAGTTGCTTTTATACCACATAACTTCACTAATGTACAGTAACTAAGGTTTCTTTTTTAAGGAATTTGCATTTTTTTTCTCTTCAATTTAAGGATACTTTTTCATCAATTACTGGTTTTTCACATCGATAGGCTCCGTTTAATAAAAAAGAAAGAAAGAAAATTTATTTCATTTATATTTGTTGTTCTAGGAAATAAATATTTATTAATAATAAAGGTGAATGTACTTGCTTGTCCTGGTTCTTAATAGGCCAGACTATTTGACTAACAACTACCAAATTAAGGATACATATATTTTGAAATGTGAGAATTTTTAACAAGGAAAATCGGTGGTTTCCTGCGACAAATTTTGAGAACATTGTATCACAAAAATTATTTATATGAAACCATTTGTTTATCTTCATTCTTTTATTTTAAATTTTGTTCTAAAATATACAGCAACGCAAATGAGTATATAAAATGAATATTTAATTATCTTCAAAAATATTAAAAGTATGATATATATTATAATAATTCTAATATTTATAAAAATTTAAAAAAAGATATAAATTTTAATGGATTTAGTCATCCTTTTCTTAATATTAAAGTGTCGTAAAAATGGATTTTCTGCAATGATATGCTCTAAATTATTTTTGAAAAACATATGAATAAATTTTCAAGCATCATTTCATAATCAGTATCTTCAATCAAATTTTTAAGAATCATTTCACAAGAAAAATTTTTAATTAGTTTTTTGAAATAGAATTTCGACAATTCTTTTCCCATTTATTTCACAATTAGTTATTTATTTCAGTGGTAAATTGTGTACCTCTGGGTACAAAGGCCTAAACTGTGGCTAGTTTTTTTAAAATAATATTTCCATCAGAAATTGGTATATTCAATTCAATATATAACAATAAAAATGATTTTAAAAAATTAAATTTTTAGTGAAAGATTAAATTGTATTACTTAAAAAATAGTTATGAAAATAAATATATACAGTATTCAGATAAAAAAATTAATTCCTATTTAGACTAAGATAATTATCTATAAAAATTTAAAGGTACTTTACGTACATCAAATGGGATTTAAATGAACCCATTGTATTTGAATCCATACCGACATATAATATTTTCTAAGCACTGATCTATGTCACATTTTCTAAGCACCAAGCTATAACAATTATGTTTTACTCATAATATGACTTTTTTGTATTTTGAATGTTAAATTTTAATATCAAATTATATATATGATGTACTTCTGACTATTGGGATAGTAATGAGATAATTTCATAGAAAATATGTTTCCGAATATCCACTTGTTCTAGTTAATTAATTTAACAGAATCTTTTAAAAATTGCTGAATCGGCTATAAACCGACAGATTCTCACCCTCCAAGTGAAGGAATAAAATGTTGGCAATTTAAGCACATTCATTTAAAAGATCCCTATAACATGATATAAAAATATTTTTTAAAATCTTACAGTATATATACACAGGTATAAAATCTTTATTAGCTTTTCCTAATTTCGTTTTGTGTAGTTCTATATTGTGCCTATTCCTTCTTTTGTACATAATGCATGCTCCCATGATGAAATAAAACTAACTTAAATATTCAAAATGTCAGCAGTGTTTTCGAAATCATCATCTGCTTTAAACGTTCTCAAAATTTGTAATATGTTATATAAACGATGTAGATGAAAAACTAATCAAATTATTGCTTTGCTATGGGATATTTGAATTTGAATGCAAAGGATGTAAATAACGCTCTACGCATATTGACATATATATCAATTAATAGAAGAAGTTAGAATGATCTATTTCTAAATATATTATCTGTGTTATGACTTTTCTTTGTATTGCCAGTTACTAATGCTGGGAGTTCATTCAGCTGAATTAAGTTTATTTATATTAACGTCCCGTTTTCAAAGAAACAATAGAGCTATTTTGGGACGGGTCTAGCAATTTTGAGCTATGGTCAGATGACGAGGACACTCTTTCAACAAATTAAAATTATTGAATATTTCCCTACGGTCAAGCAAATACGAAAAATTCTTAATTGCACTTACTATACTAAAGACCAAAAAAAGCGGATTTTTTAAAAATTTTCTTAAAGTAATTAATTGCATCACGCATTAAATTAACATGAAATTGTAATTTGTGCTCTCACTTGTATATTTTTCGACTTTCAAAAACATATCCCCAATAGGTTTCTAGCACCCGGATCCCTTCACAGAAAAACTCTGCTGCTAACAAAATATTTTCAATAAACTATATAATTAAATTAAATAGTAAAATAATAATAAATTTATTTTAGTATTAAAATAATAATAAAATAATAAATAATAATTGAGTCAATAAAGACTAATGAATCCAGAATTTAAAATTTTTACTAATATCCTCTGCGTAATGAATCATATTTTAAATAAATATTCTCACGACGCTTATATTTAAAATTAAAGGAGTTGCACTCTGATTCTGCATAGTTAGTTTTATGAGAAATTCAATATCATTTTTCTAAAAATGCGGGAGATTTTAGATCACTTTTCTCAAAGGAGCCAATTCTCTCCCTAGGTTTTTCAAGACTGATTGGATTAGATTACGAAAATGTTGATTGTTCTAATATTGCAAAACTCAAAATGTATTAATTCGGATATAATCAAACGCAGAACATAAAAAAAGTTTTTTTTTTACTTAAAAATTGGTGTGCCAAGAATGTTTTTCAGAATATGATTCCTTATAAAAAAATTGCCTAAAATTTAAATTTCATAATATTTTCAAACATGTTTATAAACAAAAAATAATAATATATTATTATTGATAACGTTAGTATCCTTTAAAAAATAAACTAAAAGCTGAAATTTTCCTCGAATTTATGGAATTTTTGTTGAATAATACTTTAAATATTTTAAGTTATGAACATTATTTTGCAGTGCATATGATAATACAATGACAAACGACTGTGCTTTCTGATGCACTTAATTAAAAATTAAATTTTTCTGGTTCAAATAAAAAATTAAATGAAGATTCTTAATACAGTGCGCTTAAGGCCTACATAATAATATAAAGAAATAATATAGCTATCAAAAACTGAAGTTTAAGTGCATTTTGATGAGAAAACACTATTTTATGAACAAGTTGCATAAAACATTGTTTGAGCATTTTAATGAGCATAAATGCTGTGAAACTGTTAGTATTGATATAAAGATATCATTTGTTAAGCATTTAAAAATTTCTGTAATAAATATTAATTGCAGCAAAAAGAAATTCTATCAACAGTTGTTTTTTTTAGGTATTTATCGGCACTTGTGAGAAGAATTGGCAAACTTCAGGCTTAATCGCATGCCATTATTGAACATTGTCAATTTATTAAAAGGCTATATTTGTCAATCTTTTTTACTTCTTTATTTTCCCTCATTTTTCTGTATTTACTTGGTCATGAATCACTTCAAGTTTCCATTTAGCTAAGTCAATTGATTAAAATGATATATTTGTCAACCTTTTTTACTTCTTTATTTTCCCTTTATTTACTTGGTCACGGATCACATCAAGTTTCCATTTAGCTTAGTCAATTGATTAAATTGATACATGTGTCTATCTTTTTTACTTCTTTATTTCCCCTTTATTTACTTGGCCATGGATCAATTCGAGTTTCCATTTAGCTAAGTCAATTGATTAAAATGATATATTTGTCAATTTTTTTTACTTCTTTATTTTCACTCATTTACTTTCTTTATTTCCCCTTTATTTACTTGGTCAAGGATCACATCGAATTTAAATGTAGCTTAAATATACAACTAATAGAATTGATATCATCTCTTTGATTGTTCCAATTTCTAGAACTGAAATATATCAGTTAAAAACATGCATTTTTTTAAATATGGAAATCTTGTATTTTATTCCATTTGCGTCGATCTTAGTGTTAGTGTTATTGAATTACTGATTCAAAGTATTTTTAAAAAAGAAATAGTATTTTAAAGTTTCTAAAAAAGAAAGTATTTCTAAGTATTTAAAAAAGAGAAAAAAGTATAAAATGAAAGTCAATCGAAATTTGGCCCATTTCTAAAAATTCTGAGGCAGATAAAACAATGTGCAAAATTGAATCCAGGCAATTGTACTTGTACTATTTGCTCGTACATATTGACATATAAATGAATGGGCGAAAAGAAACTTTTTCCATGTTCAAAAAATGTACTAAGTTTTATTCAAGTTGTAGGTGCTTTCTATATTGTATTATTCCTTTTTCACAAATAGAAATACGGAATTAATAAGAAGAATGTTTCTTTATCACTCAGAACATTAAAATACCTGGAATAAATCTCAAAAAAGATACGTATAAAATATTGATATTTATCAGAAAACAAGATTTTGCTCATTTCATTACTTTTTCATTATTTAAAGATATAAAAATATTAGTAAATAGTTGAAAGGCTAATGTAATAAACTTATTAAAAGTTAGATTCCCATTAAAAAATATAGATTAAAAATATAGATGAAAATAAAGATTTCCCAATCTTTTGTACCAAAAATGTACAAGTAACTCTTTTTTCTCATGTTTATTTCATATGTAAAAACAAAGTTAAAAATAAATAAAATAGATAAAGTAAAAAAAAAATCAGAAAACTTACAGAAATTGAATAGAAACTATGTGATAAAATTTGAAAGGAAAATTACTAATTTGAATTGTGAATTATAAACAGCAAGTAACACAATGTTTCTAAAAAAGCAATGATAAATTTTTATATGATTGTTTTTACCCTAATTAATCTCACAAGGTTTGAGGAAATTATTAAAAAGACGGAAGAAAATTCAGGAATAATAGGCGATCATTTTTTGAGGAAAACATATTGATGTAATTATGCAATTATCATTAATTTCTCATTTTTGTAATAGATACAAATCATTGCTAGAAATTTAATTATATCTTTTGCAGGAAACAAAAAGTAATTTTAGAGAAAGGAAGGTTAGATTAGGAAAGCAATCTAATGATATGATTAAATATAGAAATAATCTGTGGTTTTGCTCTTGTGTGCATTAATTAATTAATTTTTTAAAGAAATTCAAAATAAATAACAATATATACATTCTTAGATAGAATTATATAAAAATCTTATCTAAAACTATTAATATGTATAATATTTTCAAAGCATTGATATGACGTTTCTATTAATTATATTATCAAAAAGCCAAATATCTGTGATAAGTAAAAAAGTTGGACATAAGGATTTTAATTTTTTTTCTTAATAATAATTACCTTAATATCAGGAAAAATGTAATTTCTTATGAAGACTGTTTCCAACCTCAGATCTATGAAATAAGCATTATAAAATCAACATTAGACCAAAAGATGAAAATAAATTAATAAAAGTATATATTTGAATTTTCTTTTCTGAAATATATCAACATCTGCAAGATAAGTCAAATATTATGCTTCTAATTCGAGTTCATACTTTTTACAACTTAAGAATTCTTTTGCTAAGCATTTAACCAGAGCTTTATATATATATATATTCGGGGGAAACTCACATATAAATATAATAGTAATGATTAGGAATTACATAATGATATATTTTCATAACTTTTTTGCTAAAAAATAGTAATTACATATGTATTTGCCTACTTTGCATACGGTAGAAATTTAATATATTTTCGAAATATAGTAAATTGCCCGTGTTTATTATAAATGTAGAAAATTTCCTTCTTTATAATTTATAAAATTTCATTCTTTCTAATTTATAAAATTTCATTCTTTCTAATTTATAAAATTTCATTATTTATAAAATTTTATTTTTTATAATTTATAAAATCTTATTTTTTAAAATGTAGAAAATTCAATTTTTTATAATGTAATAAATTTCACATAATTTTTATAATGCAGCAAATTTCCCATATTTTTAATAATGTAGCAAATTACCCATATTTTTTATTATGTAGCAAATTTTATAATCTTTTTTATAATGCAGTGAATGTTAGATATTTTTGTCAATTACGGTGAGAATTTACGACAAGAAAACTAAAAAAATCCTTGCTATATATATATAAAAAATTACTCTTACGTAGTTGTATGCATCTTCATACGTAGTTATACTATCATTACACAAATGAATATTCATAGTTACTCATTGCTTTACAGACAGAGAATAATTTGAATATTCTATAAATAAATTACAGATTTTATATATATATACACTGAAGTGACAAAAGTCATGGGATAGCAATATGCAAATATACAGATGGCAGTAGTATCGCAGCGAAAAAGTATAAATGCGCAGTTTATTTTCCAGAGCTTTCATTTGTGTTCAAATTTTTCATGTGAACAGGATTTTCGTGATTTATGGTGGCACGACGAGGATTAACAGACTTTGAACGTGAAATGTTAGTTGGAGCTAGACGCATGGGTCGTTCCATTGCGGATATCGTTAGTGAATTCAACATTCCGAGATCCACAAAATCAAGAGTGTGCCGAGAGTATGAAATTTCAGGCATCACAGCCCATCATGAACAGCGCAGTGGGCGACCACCTGCACTTAACGACCGAGACCGCCGACGTCTGTGTAGAAGGATCAATGTCAATAGACACGCAAAACTTTGTCAAATAACTGCAGGAATCATTGTGGGACGTATGAGGGACGTGTCCGATAGGACTGAGTGGCGAAATTTGTCTTCCTTGGGCTATGACAGCAGAAAACCGACTCGAGTGACTTTACTGACAGCACGACATCGCCTGCAGAGACTCTCCTGGGCTCGTGAGCATATCTACTGGTCCCTACACCAGTGGAAAACCGTGGCGTGGTCAGATGAGTCACGATTTCAGTTGTTACGAGCTGATGGTAGAGTGCGAGTGCGGCGCAGACCCCACGAAGCCAAGGACCCAAACTGTCAGCAAGGCACTGCTCAAGCTGGTGGTGGCTGCATAATGGTGTGGGCTGTTTTTACATGGTATGGACTCAGTCCTCTGGTGCAACTGAACCTATCATTGACTGGAAATGGTTATGTTCAGCTGCTTACAGATCACTTGCAGCACATTCATGGACTTCACGTACCCACACAACGATGGGATTTTTATGGATGACAATGCGCCATGCACGGGCCAGAACTGTTTGCGATTGGTTTGAAGAACATTCCGGACAATTCCAGCGCATGATCTGGCCACCTAGATCGCCCGATATGAATCCCATCGAGCATTTATTATCATCGAAAGGTCCGTTCGTGCCGAAACTCCTGCACCATCCTTCTTTTCACAATTATGGACGTCTATACAGACAGCATGGCTCAATATTTCTGCTGAGGACTCCCAACGACTTGGGGACTCTATGACACGTCGAGTTGTAGCACTTCGCCGGGAAAATGGAGGACTGACACGATATTAACAGTCATCCCATGACTTTTGTC
>JAOUZG010025323.1:5896129-5907921 GCA_026289955.1 Argiope argentata
CCATTAAGTTCAAATAGATTTTTTTAAAACTTGCAGTGGATGACACTTGAATATTAAAAGAAGTTTTTCTTATAATGATTCATTGATGAAATTTAATTAATTGTTAATGCCTGCAATTGAGTTTTAACAGTATAAAGTGAAGGTTGAAATCAACAGTTGGTAGCACAATTGGTAAAATACAAGGATTTCATTTTTTTTCACTTAGAGGTGAAGAATGCGAGTCCAGTTCTTGAGAAAAGCAATATTTTTTTGATAATATTTTTATATTAATTGTAATTATTCAATAAATGGTAAATAAAATAAAAAAAATCTTTTTTGAACTAAGTAGGAATCAACTTTAATTTTTTTTAAAAAAATAATACTTATTAAAATATTTCTACTATTTCTTCGGGCGACGTCTGTGAAACCACACTCCCTTATAGTGTTCTAGTCTATACTACTATTATAAATGTGAAAGTTTGGATGGATAGATGATGGGGTTCAATCACGCCAGAACGGCTGAAGGAAATTCAATGAAATTTAGCTCATGGATAGATTATAGTCTACAGAAGAACATATGCTAATTTTTATTCCGGTTAATTGAGTGGCTAATTTTTTATTAATTAGAAACTAACTTTTCCGCCCAAAAATTAAAAAAAAAAATAGAAAGAATCTGAAAACATCTGCCTGAGCTTTTTGAATCGTTTGTTTTAATTTTCTATTTCCGGTGACCTTTTAATATTATCTTACTATTCTAAAGGAATGTTTATTAAATTTTTTTCTTATGCTGTTCTTGTGTTAATATAATTCGTTATTTCCTATTCATTTCTCTCGATTTTTTTTCCTGCTGTTCTTATTTCTTTTGCCTATTTTTATCATTTTCAATAAAAAATTTTAGTGCATTCCATATTACTGCATTTATTGTTTTTTTTTTCCGTTAATTTGCTGCAACAGGCATCGAAACCTTGTGACTGTAAATGCCATTAATGAAAGATGACATAAATGAAAGATGTAGTCATAATTTTCTAACAGGAAAGATTTTGGTATAACTGATAATCGACTTAATAACTCCTATAATTGATTTTTAATGATTCTTATATTTATAAATACATTAAATATATTCTCCATTACATCCATCTTCTATACAATAATGTTAATAATAAGAATCCATTTTTTTCCTTCTAGTGTTATGTTTAAACTCATTGTTTTGAGTTTAAATAGCATAATCGAATTATGCAGAAAAATGAAAAAATTAGAAGTAAGTGCTATTTAATTTTCTTAAGCATATACTCATTTTTCAGAAAAAAATTTTAAAAAAGGGAATTTACTTACAAAAAATATTTGTAATTACAATTATAAATTCTATGTATGTTTTAAACTTGTATTATGTAGAATACGTCTAATTTTCAGGATCATTGATTTTTTAATATTTTTAAAACTCTAAAAACTTAAAAAGTTCTTATAATAAAGGAAATAAATCCATGACTTGTATTAAAATTATTGTATTAATCTCATTAAAAAAAGATCTTCTTATGGGATTATTCCATTGTTTCGCCTCTATATTTATAAAAGGGGATGAATAGGTTGTTTTTTCTGTAAATCGAAAGGGTCAAATTTGCAATTTTTTTAATGCGACCAGGGAAGTTTAAATTGACTTTTCGCAATTTTCACCTTAGCAATTCGGAATTTTACAGGCATTAAGAGTAACACTATAGGAGATGACCCACAGAATTTAAATCATATTATTAATTTATTTATGAGTTAGTGGGTTAATATAACATAATATTAGCGATAAATAACGTTAAGGAAAAATATATCAAAAGCTCCAAATTTGTTCGAAAAGGCTCCAATTTTTATTATTACTGTATCTAACCCTTTTGAAACAAAAGATTAGATTAAACTTGAAATTTGAGTACGAAATATCAAAATTAATTAATATAATAACTTAAAATTACTGATTTTTTTAAAAAAAAGTTCAAGTAGTTTTGAGTAATTACATTGGTTAATTTTGATTTTTCGCACCCAAACTTCAGAATTAATCCCAACTTTCGTTTCAAAAGGGTTAGAGAAAGTAATAATAAAATATAGAGTGATTTCAAAGAAATTTGGAGCGTCTGGAACATTTTTCATTAACGCTATTTATCGCTAATTTTATATTATACTACCCCCCCAACTCATAAATTATTTAATATAAGGATTTAAAATTTTGTGGATCATCTTCTGCAGTGTTATTCTTAATGCCTGTAAAATTTCGAATTGCTGAGGTGAAAATTGCGAAAAGTCATTTTAAAGGTCCCTGGTCGCCTTACAAAAATTTGAAATTCTAAATCCTTTCCTGTAATCATCATACCAAAAAGAATTATTTTCATTTATCAGTCAAGTATGTAGTTCACAAAAAATTCTGTATTATTTTACTGTTTTTTATTTTTGTAAGTTAAGTTAAACTTTTATTCATATGCGAAAAGAGCAGAAATGTCCATAAATTTCCAATCTTCTTTTTTTTTATTCCATTTATTCAAAAATTTATTATAATTATTTTAATAGGAAGAGACAAGCGAAAACGATTTGTTCTTCTATGATTCATTTTAAGATTTAATTTTTAGCTCTAAATTCATTATAAAACTGAAGTCATCGCTTTAACCTACAACCTTATTACTTTGAAAATCTATTAATATATTTGTTATTAACAATTACTAAATAAAGTCAGCTAAATTGAAACAGTGATTGTTTTGTAGTTTCGATTTATAACAATAATGACCAACACAAGCTTAAGATCAGAATGATTTTAAGTGCTATTCGAAGTTTTTAACTGGAAATTGGAAACATGGGTTTCCTCAAGCGGTCAGAGACATTGAGTCAAAAAGATTCAATTTTTCTTTTTTTCCCTGTTGTAACAGAATTGAACTTGATTTTGAAAATACAATATTTTCTAGAAATCAATTAGCAAAAATATTAAAATTATTAATAATAAAAATGTTAATTGTTATGATATTAAAATGCTAAAAAATGTTACAAGGAACAAAAATATTTTTAACAGTATTTACTTCATTTAGATATAAAGGAATTATTAACTAGTGTTAATAACCGTCAGAATTTAACAAAGGAAAATGAGGAATATTATATTTTAAATGTTAATTTAAGATTATTTCTCTATTTTTTTTGCATTATTCAAAGTTAAAAGCAACAATTTACTGTAGACCCATAAAGACTGCAATTCCGCTAAATCCAAATTATGCAACTTCTGTGCATCTCTTTTATTTTTGCATAATTACAGGGAATTTAAGTTTTATATGTTGTAAAATCACAAATAACAGGTCAGGCGAAAAAATGTAGGCCTAGATATCATTTTCAGTCGGAGGTAGCCTTCAAAAATCATAAATTTCGATCAGCTTCAAAACAATATTTGCTGAAACATCAGGAGCTTTGAACTCACTAAAGAGGTTTTCCAACGACCCGTCGAATCTTCAGACGAGCCACGCTTTCCCCCCGTTTACCCCTATTACGGTTTCTTGAGGTGCTTTGATGTGGACGCTTCTGCAGTTTTCTTGAAAATTATCGGTAAAGTGTCCAGGCATCAAAGGATCCCAAGAAATCGCAAGAGGGTTAAAACGAGGGAACGCGTAGCCCATCTCATGATTCGCAGGTCGTTGGAATTAGGCTTAACAATAACCGTTGAAATCATTTCTTCCTCTTTCCGCGGTAAAAAGCGGAAACGACATCATCATCATCATCATTTCTTCCTTACTCATAGGTGTTTCAAATGTCAACTATATCGTCTTTCTCTTCTTCTTAATCTACGTTCGAATTTTGTTCACTTTTTGCTTCATGATCGCTTATAATCGTTTCTGCGTCGCTAATATCCTAATCATCTTCGAACATTTCGTATTCTTCAAATTATTGCCCTTGGAATTTTATAAGAAATCTAGTTCGCTTGATTTTTTCTGGATAATCATGGTTGAGTATCATTCATTTCTTTATAAACAATATGTTTTTAGACAAAGAAAACGAATTGCAATGCGAAATATGTAGAGACATTAGTTTACATTAGTTAAAGGACCTGGAATCAACGATTTCATAAATAACAACACTTTTGAAAAAGAATAGCACATTTATAAGCGCGTATTCATGCTTAGACTTATTCCAACATACTGCTGAAGCAACAACTTGAAGACACTGAAGAGATTATTGCATTCAAGGTCAAAATATCATGTGATAATCAGTACTAATGCCCAAAGTAGCGTCATTTTGATTCCTACCTGCAGTTACTTTTAAATTTGAAATACGAATACTCTGAATTTTTATAAATATTAAATGCATAATTTGATGATAAGAAATGAAATTTTAAAAACGTGTTGATAGAGATTAATTTTTTTTATTTATATGGATGCAATTATTGACTTTAAGTGTTTAGTATTTCAATTAATACTTATAAGAGACTAGCCGTTTAGAGAAATCAATATAATTTTAAATGTCATAGCACATATTATATATTCAATGCTGTTGTTGTTACTTATAGCACTTGCCATGGACAAGCCCCGCTGATGCATCAGCAGATTTTAAGCCGGAAATATACGTCTCTTGTTTTACAAGTAGCGCCATTTAGGGCCAAGAGTACGACTTAGCTACACACACGTCACAACCCTTTTTAGGGGGTGGACCACATTCATGAAAATTCATTCATTCATCTCAGATCGTAATTTAGACCTGGAACAGGGAACTATCACCCCTGGCCCAGCACCCCCAGTGATATTACTCTCGATAGGGAGGACTTTGCGACCACGAACAGATTTAACGAGCGCCAATCGCCACACACTCGGGGATTTTTTTGGCCGGTGAGCTTCGAACCCGTAACCTAAAGAGTACGAGTCCAACGCTCTACCAACCAAGCCATCCTGGCCTAAATTCAATGTATAAGTCTTAAGAAAATATTCATTTCGTTATTTGAAATTGAGTATTACGATTAAAAAAATTTCAAGTTTTATAAACAGAAATACAAAGACGCTCTTCCTAAGAACCATTTGCATTCTTCCATAAGCATCTTTCAATTGCATCGTATCTGGTTTCTTTAAAATTCTTGATCTGTTTGTTATTCAATGATTTCTTGAAAAAGAAGGGATATGTATGTAATGTTTTTAATTACTTGTTCTTTTTTAATAATATTAACGTGAATTTTAATATCTAATTTCAGGCTTTAGTATTCACTTCTACAGCATACTGTAACAGCAATCGCCCCAATTTTGTTATAAAAGAAGAAGTTTATAGAATGCCCTTACCAGCAGATAAATTTCTTATTGCAATAAAGTAAGTTGTTTCAGGACATTTATAAAAATTAAATATCACATTTTTTTCTCATTATTATTAATTTCAAAGTGGAGAAAATTGTTATCCATAAAATTCAAAATTATAAGAAATAAATGTTATCTTAAGTCACTAAGTATAGAACTGATAGGCAATAAAAAAAATCAGAATATTTAATCAAAAGTCATCAATTGAATGCATCATGGATATTTATTCTGTCTTGATTTCCATTCTGAATACATATAAATAAACATAAAACTGTAGCCTGTATGAAATGAAAATACAATTAAATATATTTAAATTGCAAATATTCAGTTATATATTAAATAATTAAAATTGACTTTTCAAATACAACGAAAAATATTAGTGGCACCCTATCAATGAATGTTTGATCTTTTGATTCCTTTTCTAATTCTTTATCTGTGAGGAACTTTTGGAGTGCAGAATTCTAGTTTGATTCGTCTCGCAGAAAAATGTAATCTCTAAGCTCAGTTTGGTAACAATAACTTGCAGCCAAAATCGAATGATGAATCCATTTTCAACCAGGTGTTTTATTTTTAGCCTGATTTGCATACAATATCACAACATTTGGTTAGGGTTATGTGAAAGCTATCTATGCTTACATTAGGAATCAATTTTTACACACGTGTAAAAAAATATTTTTAATTTCTGATCATATAACTACAAAGCAACATTTTTTTCAGAGCCTTTCTTTTTCTTTTATGAATTTTTGAGGTGTTTGTATTTGTGAAGCACTTGTAGGGTGTGTAGCGGATAGAGCTAGGCCCGAACTCCCAATCTTATGGTTAGTAGCCGAGTATCATACCAATCAAGCAAAAGGGACCCTTCAGCTCGAAGGGTATTAATTGGCTTATATAGCAATCACCACAGAGTATCCCCCCAGTGAGTTGCGAAGGATACTTATGTGAAGTGTTGGTAGTGATGTTAACAGCTGTCGTTTTTAATTCGCGTCTAGGTCATTGAGTTGCCTATAGAGGGAGCCACGATAGTTGAACGAAGCTAAGTGCGAAGGTTGCGTTTATATGATGTCGGTCGCCGGGTTCCAATTGTAAGTGATTAGCGGATAACGCTAGGCCCAAATTCCAAATCTTACGGTTAGTAGCCGATCATACGGATCAGGCAAAAGGGAGCCTTCAGCTCGAAGGATATTAACTGACTTATATAGCAATCACCACACACTCTATAATTGTTCAGGTATTAACGTCAAAGAAATTTTCCTTTTAAAAGGTCTAAAGTTCCCATTCCCGTCCTTTTCAGCTTGATAACATAGTAAGTCATTAGGAAGTCGCTTAAAAATGGGAAAGTTCAGAAATTTGCATCTAGAGTTTTATATACTAATTCAATATCCTTATTTTTACTACGTATTATAATAACGTAGATACATTGAAAGCCAAATTAATAACCGTTATAATTACCTCTTTATAGTAATTTATACTTGAAAATAAAATTCCAGACTTTAAACTTAGTAGCACAAATATATCGTACAATGCCGTGTTATATAAAACAATATTCGTAATACTGAAATATGTTAACTTATGTCTGCTTTCAGCTTCAGTTTCGATATTTCCAACATAAAATTAATTAGCTTAAAATATCGAAATATTTCTAATAGTTTTCTAAATTGAGTGGTATATAGTTTCATGATTTTTATGAAAATACCTTACTTTATTTTTAGTTAAAAACTCTGGAATTAAAAAGAAATGAAGGCTATTTTGAAAGCTGTTAAGGTCCAAAATGACAAAAACTGTTAAACAATCGATCAGGCATATAATAAAATAGAAAATAACAATGAAATAATATTACATTTACTAGCCCAGGTAGCTCAGTACCTCGCACATTATTGTACAATATTGTATGATATCATATTACACTCTTCTATATTCTAAAATATTATTCAGTATTGCTAATTTTATCAAATACAATGCAATATTGCATATTATTATATTCTATATTCAACAATATTATACAATATTGCGAATATTTTCTAATGTTATACAATACTGCACACTATATATGTGTTATTGGGGAGTTCTTGTCTTTTGATTATACCACATCAACTAGATTCTAACGCCAATTATATGCTTATTTTTCTGTAATTACATTTAGCGAATGTCATTTTATTCATTATTAATTTTCCTGATTTAATGACCAAAAACTATTTGCTAAAAATAGTAATATAATAATAAGTAAAAGGAAGAATCATCTCATATTTTATTGTACATCATATTCTTTCAATTAATAAACGACCAGAAATCACAGTGAAAACAAAAAAGATTAAAAAGTGAACTTTGAAAATGAAAGTGATGTAAATTTAATCAGAATTAGCCAACAATATCAAATGAATGCATTTTAACCCTAGAAAGGTAACCTTTAAAAAACTGGGAAGAACGATAACCATTCGTCTCCTAAACGAAGTGTATTTAAAATCAATTTTTAAAGCTAATTTAAATAAAAGCAAACTGGCTGCAGATGATTTCACAACTCTTGATTGTCAAGTAGGATAAAAATATTATTTATTTATTTTCGAAACAATCTTTACAATTATATGTCTGATCTTCTTCGCACATTGCTCTTGAACATAACAAACAAAAATCGAGTGCCATTCTGCGCAAATTATATGGGCAAAATGAATTTTTTTTCTTTTTTTTTAAATTTTGGGTTGCTCAGGTCGTTGAATGTTTAAATTCAATTTTAGAAGTTAACTTAAAAAGTCCTTGTAGATCGGGGCAAATTTGATATGTTGAGATGCTTCTTCAGACGTTCCGTGGAGCAAGAAGAACTTCAATAAAATCTTCATCTTCTATTCAGGTTAAAGGAATGTCCTCATCTGTAGTTCCACAGGTCAGATAAAGGTACTGAGTAGAACGGTCCATTTACCGTAATAGGGGATGAATAGTCAAAGTTATTTCGTAAGCGTTGGTCCAGGAGACGAATGGTTAGCATTCTAGGGTGAATAATCTGCTCAAGTATCTTCTAACATTCTTTATAAACATAGAGTAACTACTTATTAAATAAAATGTATTTAAAATGTATATTTTACATTTTAATTTAAATGTATTTATATAATTTTTTATTATTTTGGACATTTAATTTACTTATTTTATAATATTCTATTTTAATGTTGTCACTTCTGAAAGCATCAGATGCCGCTTCAATAAATCTCCTCTTTACCCGAGTACCAAACATTATTGGTACGGTATATTATGAACATTACATTAAAACATTATTCTTTATATTAAATAATACTGTATAATATTGTACAATATTGTTCTACAGGCAATACTACTAAAGTAGTATAAGGTAAAACAACTAAATTTAATAAGTTTTTGGAGAGTATGTTTCTTTTCAAAATTGTTGTTCCGAATGGCATTTCCCATGACACAAGCTTTCTGACGCAGTCAGAGATTTTAAATTGAGAGTTTGTCTCTTTTTTTTAGGAGCGATACTAGGACCAAAAGTACGGTTTGGCTACTCAACTAACACATTCTATTGCACAGCATTTTTTACTAGAGAGTACATTCACAATATCAGAAATAGCACAAACAACCATTTTCAAACAGGAACTAGAACCCAGGACACCCAGATCATGAGGAAGATATGTTATCTCTGTGCAGGGATATAGGCCCTTTTCGCAATTAAAACCCTTGATTCAACTTGCATATTCTGAAATTTTAATTCCGATATTGATAGAATGTTATGAACATAACCTAAAAATATGATATCGTTTCCTTTGAGATGCATAGATTTTTTCAAACTCAAATTAAAATGCATTTATTTACTAGAAATAATGATAATGAGAAGATCCAAGAGTTGGTCGCTCTTTGTAAACCAGATTGGCCGAATACATACTCCTTTAGCAAGGCTCTGGCTGAAAATTTAATCGCGGACACTGCATCAGATCTGCCAGTCGCCATAATACGCCCATCTATAGTCATGAGTACTTGGAAAAATCCAATACCTGTAAGTATAACAACACATTACTTTCTTTTTTTTTAGTACTAATACTATTATTGCAGGTTTTTTGGTTGCGCAAAGTAATTTATTCCCGTCTAACATTTCAAATAATAATGCAACACTCATGGAGGGTAATTAATAGAATCTTTTTTATAACACAATTAGCTTTCGGTGAAATGGCATTTCACAGACACCCGTAAAAGATGAACACAGAATTTCAGATGATCATAATTTTTGATAGGTAAAATGAAATCTCACTTGATGATAATAATGTGGCTTCATGGTGTGGTAATATTATTTATTTTAAAACACCATTAGTTTTTGGTGAAAAATGTATAAAAATTGAAACATAAAAAACAAGTATAAAAATCGAAAACGGAGTTGCAGGTGATCATAATTCTCAATAGATTACATGAAATCTCATTTGATAATAAGGATATTACAGTCATGGTTTAGTAACAATATCTATTTTAAAATAATATTAGTTCTTGGGGAAAAAGATTTTGCCAGGCAGCCATAAAAGATGGAAATGGAGTTTCAGGATGATCATAATTCTTGATAGAAAACAGTGAATCTCCTTTGCCAATTATAATATAGGACTCCTGGTTTCGTAATAATATCTATTTTAAAATTAAATTAGTTCTTGGGGAAAACAGCATTTTCTAGGCAGCCATGAAATATTAAAATGGAGTTGAAGAATAATCATAATTCTTGATAGGAAACAGTGAATCTTATTTGACAATTTTAATATAGCACTCATGGTTTCGTAATAATATCTATTTTAAAACTAAATTAGTTCTTGGTGCAAACAGCATTAAGATGAAAATGGAGATGAAAATGGAGTTTCAGGATGATCATAATTCTTGATAGGAAACAGTGAATCTCATTTGACAATTATAATATAGCACTCATGGTTTCGTAATAATATCTATTTTAAAACTAAATTAGTTCTTGATGAAAACAGCATTTTCTAGGCAGACATGAAAGATTAAATTGGAGTTGAAGGATGATCATAATTCTTGATATTCAATTTGAAATATCAATTAGTGTAATTAAATCACTAATTTCTATTATACCTAGAAGAATTTGTTGTTGTAATACCATAAAATGTTCTATTTTTAACTTATTTGTTTATACCTTTTCCATGTCTGTACCTAAGGTATATTTCCTATTTTTCAGAAAGCTACAGGCGAGAATACAAATAAATAATCTATGACTTTATTGTATTGTTAAATTGTTTTTAAAAATAGGTTGTTGATAAAAATTAATATCAGTTAATTATTGAGATGTAAACATAGCTTTAGTTATATTCAAAAGTGGAACGTTTTCGTTGCTTAATAAATTATATATCCGAGCAAATATTTTGGTGTAATTTGAAATAATCTTTTTAAGAAGATATTATCAGAGATTTTAAATGTGAAAATAATCCTTTTTAAAAAAAGTTTTTTGGGGGAGGATACCAAAATATTTTAATAAATAAATATCAGCAATAATCTCTCATTAATAAAGATAATTTTTCATATATTTTAGAGGTTATTAAGAAAGCCATTACAGAACTTTTAGTTGCATCATATGCAATTAAAAATATTTTTAACGATTTGTTGCAAATAGGGAAATAAAAGCAATCTCTATCCTTTTTCTTTAAAAAATATTTCTTTGAAATTCTGCTTATTTTTCTGGTTTATTGGCATGGTGTAAGGGCGTGATTAAATAAGAAGTTCTGAAATGTGCCGGACTGTTCATGAAAAGCAAGAAATAGATAACCTTCTTGAATAATGGCGTATCATTCTATGTTCAATATTACAGATGAAGAATCCAATCTGTCGATTATACGTAATTCTAAATCATCTAAGAACATGAAACTTTACCGTAAACAAAACATGAAAAGATTCTTACGTCTAAAACTCTACATCTCAGTTAAGATAATGATACTTCATTAAATTCTTACTTAAGAATATCATTTTCACTATTTATATGCTTTAACGTAAAAGAGAATCATATTGATGCATAAAGTTAAATTTAAAATAAGTGAAATTATACTTCATTTTAAAATTCATAGGAATCTTTGTCACTTAAATTAAAGTTTCAAAACACGCTTATGATTTTAATTGAATGAATTAGAAGCAGCACTGCTGACATTTTCATTCGAATGGTTAACCATGTGTTTTAGAGAAAAGAGAGGCTCACAAACATTTAGCGGTCTAAAATGTTTGTGAGCTTGGATATTTTCTTTTGCTTTATTTGTTTTTAAATTGATCTTAGACTCCATTTTGGAGTTCCCGAAGAGTTATTTGAAAGTAATGTTTCAACAGTTATATAATGTGTCTACATTATATAAAACTTCCATCAAATCATTTAAAACAAGTTTTATATATCAAATCATTTTAAACAAGTAATATATATTTAAGTTTTATATATTTAATTATTTAATATTTAATATATTTTATTTCAATTATATGAGCAATTTGAATTAATTATATGAGTAATATGAGTTAAGTTATATGAGATATATTTAAGTTATATGAGTAAGTTATATGAGA
>JAOUZG010025323.1:5914452-5959938 GCA_026289955.1 Argiope argentata
TGTGTGTGTGTGTGTGTGTGTGTGTGTGTGTGTGTGTGTGTGTGTGTTGTACAGGCCAGACCGTTCGACCTACAGCTACCAAATTTGGTATATGTATACCTTGGGTGCCGGGAATACGCTCCTCGGAGCCCTTTTTTTTGAATTTGTAATTAAAATTTTAATTAATTAAAAAATCAACCAAATGTTAACGTTTTTTTGCTATAACTTCTGAAAATATTACAGCACAAAATTGATTTTTGCAACATATTAAAGCTTAAAAAATTACCTTTTCTATGATACTAATGTTTTGACCTACGAATTAAAACTCTATTTTTAATGAATTTTTAAACATGTAATTTAATCGTTTTTTTTCAACAATTTATTTCACAAAAATAAAATAAAAATAAAATTTTATCTTCTCGAGGATTTCAAAAAAAAAATCAGCTTTTAATAAAATGTTGCCATTACAATTTCAGAAGTTCTTATTTTAAAAAAAGCTAATTACTACCAAAAATAAAACAGAAAAATACAATTTTCATCCCGTGATTATATGAAATGAAACAAATAGGAAATGCGATATTGTTTTAACCGTAAATGCAAGAGAAAATTTTTCTTGATCGTTTGCAATATCAAAATTAACAATTCCATTAAAGAATTAAAATAATAAAAAAAGTAAAAATATAATCCAAAAAATATATTCCAAAAAAAAAGTCCAAAAGTAAAAATATATTCCAAAAGTTTTTCAGTTAAAACTGAAAAAGAATTTTTAGAAAAGCACCAAATAATAATCTTCTGAGAGCGAGATTAATTATTTAAGAGCAAGAAATCTTAAACGAACTTTGAAAATGATGTCATTTCAAAGAAACGACGAACAAAAAGCAATTGGTAATCAGTAGTAGTAAAATATTTTTGCATTCTTTTTTTTTTAATTTTTAAAACAATAAGACATGTTTTGAATTGTTACTTTTACTTATGTAAAGAAGATATTTTGTGAAAATCAAAGAATTCGCCTTCTTGATTGTAATTTATCTCCGCATTTTAATGAATCATGCGAAAAAAACCGCATCTTCTTTCAACGAAGTAACATAATATTAAAGCTATACTGGTAAAAGTAGGTTAGATATTTGAAAAAGCATCTTCTTTCTAACAAGCATACGTAATAATTAACAATGCAAAATTTGTAAAAGCATATGAAACTATTTTTACCCGCATATTTCGGAGACATCAAAACTTTCTACCAAAACAATATTATGTTCTCTCACGAGAAAAAATAAATCAACTATCATTCCAAATTAAACATATAAAAATGTCATTTTCGGCACGTGTCTGTATAAAATGAAACAAATATGAAACATGATATTTTTGGAAAATAAATGGATGGAAACGTTTTCTATGATATTTTACTATACATATATTACTAATCCAGTTAAACAATTTTATTTAAGGAAAATATGGCTTAACATCTACAAGGCATCTTCTGTAATCGGAGCCCAAAATCTAATTTCTTAATTTTTGAGGAAGAGACATAAATCTCTTAGCAATTGGACAAGTGAAATATATAACTAGGGATTTAGGGAAAAAATGCTGATGAATTAAATTTTTACATACATCATCTGCTCTGTGAATCATATTTAACAAAATATTCTAGAGACAATAAGTCCTTAAATAAAAAAGTGGCATTCCAATCAACTAAATAAATCATCAAAGCTGATCGATCTATGAAAATTTCAATATAACTATTCGATATAAACTGGTGATTTTAGATCACTTCATCAAGATCTCAAAGAAGCCAATCGGGGTTACTCTAGAATAATTAGTCTAGATTATGATAATGATGATTGTTCTAAACTTGCAATATTCAGAACTGAATAAATCAGCCAGATTTCAAGAAAATAGAAGTGCTTATTTATTTATTTAGAAGTTGAAATATTAAGTATATTTTACAAATATGAATCTATAAGACTAAAAGAATTTAAACTATATTTTTTAAAAATATATTTATAAAACTTAAAAAAATGTTATTATTGAGAGCATTTATATACATCTAAAAATAAAATTAAAAACTGAAGGTTTCAATTAACCTGTGGAATTTTTGCTGAATAATTACTTGAGATCTTATAAATTATTTAAAAAATTATAACGTTTCAATTTCTGTATTGAGCATAAAACTTCAATGTTGGACTATTATGCTTTCAGTTCTTAGTTTTATTTAAAGACATGCTTAGATTGAGTAAAGAGGTCTTTATATTAATTGAAGTTTCATCATTTTCAATTTAATTTAAAAGTGAATTTTACGTGCACTGATAGAAAATCAGAGAGAGATGCGGAGTTCAAAAATCAGGACTGCTTAAAGCCTACATAATAGTATAAGTGAATTATATGACTATCGAAATTTGAAGCTTGAAAATATTTTGCTGAAAAATTTATTATGAGACCAAGTTATATAAAAAATGATTTAACTCTTTAGTCGATATTAATATTGGCGAACCTACTGGTCGCCAAAGGCGGCTAGTTAATAATAAGATCACCTCTAGTGCTTGCTTCCAATATCGAGTAAAACTTCAATCATAGAAGAAAAATTATTCTTCCATTTCAAGAATAAATTCACTCCAGTGAAGATTCTACTTCCCATTTAAGCAAACGGTGTAGATTTCTAGTAATTTTAACATCTACCACACGTTACAGAAAAATACTGGTTAAGACCAAGCACACCTGCGTGGCTTCTTCTATAGAAATGTGAAGAGGGTCAATTTTACTATCTAGTGGTGTAATGAAGCATAGTCCGCCTTTGAAAATCGCAAACATTTCATCGTCCAAGCTGCAGTTATAGCTTACCCGAAGATAGAAACCGACCTATCGGTTGCAATCGGTGCAAATGGTGTTATTAAAACTTTTTCTCTTCTTAATTTGAATATTATTAAGCCATTTTACCTAAATTTCCATACCATAATAAACTAAACATTCAATTTTAAAGCTGAAGACACAAGTTGAAATAATAAAATGCTAGTGAGAGCATGGAAAGATTTTGCTTTCGTCTTAGCTACTGTTCTATTTGTTTTTCTTATTCTTAAATGGGCAGTAACATCTTCACTGGAGTGAAATTAGTTCTTGAAACGGAAGAATAATTTTTCTTATTTGATTGAAGTTTGACTCGATATTGGAAGCAAGCACTAGAAATAATCTTATTATTAATGGTTAAAAACTGAGTGAACGCAAATTGAAAGAATGGATTATTTTATGCTATTGACTTTCAATGAGAGCTGTTTATTAGAAATCTGACCATTGATCTTTGATGGGATAAGAATCATTCCTCTTTTAGGGATGAACTGATCATTGTTCTTTGGTGGCTATAATGAAACAATATACATTAATTTCGATCTTTCTTAAAGTTCTTTTGATTTGAGAATCTATTTTAAATCCTTATTCCTCGTTTATTGTTCAACATACGAGGGAACTTTTTGTGCAGAAGAGTATTTTATAAACAAAAATATTGTGATTTTTTATATGTGTTGGACTTTTGTCAAAAGCCTAAAATCTCAGACTTCAAAGACTTTCAAAGATTTACAATCGCAAAAGATCGATGGTTTGATCAATTTTTATCATAACATCCGAGCATTTAAGTGTTTCCAGATGCAATGTGTCTAAAGTAAAGAAAGAGTGGTAAGACAAGCTCTGCAAATCAGGATAGTGAAAAGAAAGATAATCTGTGCAAAAGAGAGCTTTGAGAATAAAGAGAACGTCTTGTAAGTTATTAATTCAAATGCGAAACTATTTTATTTCAATGACTTCTGCCTTTTTAAACATCTGGTACGTTTAATATTTAATTATATGGTATAATTATTTGATGGTAATAAGTTTTTGTAATGGATTCTTTTCTGACAAATTTTTTTCAATTGTCATTTATTATTATTTTTATTTATAAAATTCAATATTTTTTTCCAAATCAAGTTTGATAAACTAAGAGGCAGTAACTTTTATCTGATGCAATCTTCAACTCAAGATACTGTAAATAATTTTCTGCATTATAATAAAAATGATTTCTTTGAAAACCGATATTTTCCTTAGGGCGGTAAAGGCGTCGTTAAAGTTTTGCGTGCAGATAGGAACTGTAAAGCGAATATGATACCAGTAGATATCGTTGCGAATGCTCATATTTTAGCAGCTTGCTATATTGGAACAAAAAGGTAAGTATCAGTTTCCCATATTGTTCAATAAATTTTAATTTTAAAATTCCGTTTTTCGTCTCTGATTCATTCATTCATTTCATTCAAAAGGGCGATTATGAAATCATTTCATTCAAAAGTGCGATAATGAAATAATTTCAAACAATACTGTATTGGCATGATTATTGTGAAAACATAGTTCGTCTGTCCTAATTTGTGCTTCTTTGACACATATCTCGCTTTTTCTTACTTTTTAAAAATAAATATGCAAATATCAATAATTAAATTATTGTAACAAATCTGTTATGTGTCAAGTAGATAGTTATTAATTTTATCGTATAAAACTATCCATATCCATTTAGAAATGATGACTATAAATATTATTGATTAACCGACATCCCTCCTAAAATTTTTGAATTATAGAAGCAAACTTTAATAATCATTCAAATTTAGTGCGATTGTGGAACAATTTCAAGCATTTATATAAATATTCATCTTGAATTAATATAAAGTTAATTTGAAGTAATGCTTATACTATTTCGGAAAATTTTATTACATTGTATTTTGAATCTAAACTTTGAAAGTAAAATTAGACTGAAGGAAATAATTGACGTATGCAATAAAACAGACAATAAAATATTAAAAAATGGGACACATGTTAACAGATCAAATCATGGCAAAAAAAAATAAACAGACCCGTAAAATATATTCAGGTTTCGTTAATTATTAAAACAAGATATGAGTATAATTTTTAATGATTTTATATTTGTATTGCCACCACTGTGTGATTAAATTGCAGAAATTGATTTATTTATTATGTATTTAATTGTATTATTTTAATACGTATACGTTATATTGAAGTATAAAATTTAAACCAAATTAAAATACATCGATAGAAATGACATTTTTATAGCTTTATTCATTCGAAATATCTGAAAATACATTACTTCCTTTTTGTAGTGCAGAATCAAGAAAGTGAAAATCAATTAATTATGCCTGATTATCTGGAATATTCTTGATTATTTTTATTTAATAACAAAGCATCCATCTGAAGATTAACAAAAAACGGGTCACTGGGTTGAAATAGAACAAATATACTATTGCAATATTTTCTGATGCCCATTGTACTAAACTTACCGATTTTCGTTTAATTTATTATAATCATCTTTAATAAGTTAGAGGTAATTAACGTATCCAATAATAACTTTTTAAAGAAGAAACTTTTCTACTTTGTATATGACCGTTAAAATATGCGTATAACATTTCATGAGATTTACTGATTTTTTATAAATGCTTATATTTACTCAAAGTATCCAATTTTTGAAGAAGAATTTTTGGAATAGTTACTATTTCAATCATTTAACCAGATTTTTTTCATAGTCACCATTTTCTTAGTCTCACGAGCGAT
This sequence comes from Argiope argentata, assembly GCA_026289955.1. Taxonomy (NCBI): domain Eukaryota; kingdom Metazoa; phylum Arthropoda; class Arachnida; order Araneae; family Araneidae; genus Argiope; species Argiope argentata. The sequence continues at coordinate 5,920,003 of JAOUZG010025323.1, forward strand.
TCTTAGTTTAACACGTGAAAAAATTTACTGTCTGTTTACTCAATATTTCAACAATTTTTGAATCTTAATTATGTTTTTCTTTTCTCTCAGATGCGCATCTCCACCAGTATTTAACTGCACAGCCAGCGAAAACCTTCATCTTAAAATCTCCGAATATACTGACATTCTAACTAAACTATTTGTCGAACATCCCCTTCCACAAGCATTTTCCGAGGATATGAGTGTCTACATAACTACCAACAAATATTTTTTCCATTTAATTAGACTATACTATCATCAACTCCCTGCTGTTGTTTTAGATACGATGCTTAAAATTTCAGGAAAGAAACCTATGTAAGTTTTCATTAAATTACTCTCTTTTTTTGCAAACTCTTATCAATTGTCAGTTTTTAAAATTAAATCTTGAATATGATAATTTAATATATTATTTAATCGTAATGATATATTTAATGTTATTATATAAAAAAATTTCACAAATTCATACCAAATGTTTTTTGAAGTAATTAATAAAAAATATATCCTTCTTTTACTAACAGTTATAATGGAATGTGAATGGTAAACATTTTAATTCAACTTAATCTATAACATGCTACTAGGGCTCATTATTAGAATATCAATTCTTTTTATTCATCGAAATAAATTTTTTCTTAGAATTTACTGTTTTATATGTAAAATTGAAACAGTTTTTTTAGAGATTTTATTAAATTTTAAACGTTTTTTGTTTAATTTTTTATTACAGTTTTACGTTTTCATTATAGTATGAATTATTAATTCCCTCCTTTGCTAAAGATCATATAAACTATATTTGAATCAAATCTATCAAGGAAAGTGTAATTGCATAAGATTCAAACAAACAAACAAAAGAATTTCTAATTATTAATAGATATATTATTAGTTTTACACAATATTTGACTTTATCTAATAAATCTAAATATTTTTCAGAATAAAACAGTACAACAAAAACTTACTTAATTCTTTTTGAAACATCCGCTGATAAATGAAAACCTTGAGGAAAAATGCTGAATAAAAGTAATAAACGTAATCTTAGATTAAATAAATTATGCATGTATATTTAGTATTTTGTATTCGAAAATTAAATTTTACAAGCGATTTCAATTCGAATATTTGAAAGAAAGTAATGCATAAAAACAGAATGTTGTCAACTTTTAATTATTATTATTATTATTATTATTTTGCTTTATAATTTTTTTCCATTTTTTTTAATTAATTGCAATTCTGAAATGAGGAAATTTTAGAATTCTATAGATCAGGTCAATAATAATTACTATGCATGTATGTATAATTTTTATTATTTTCATAATCATTAAGAGAACAGTGGACTCTATTAGACATTATTAGGAATAATTCTGTCAGGGTTACGTATTTTTATACTTATATATTAAAATATAAATTCGACAAATTTCTATAAAAATATTTTAAACAAAATGTCATTTTTTTAAAAAAAATTAATGTCATTTTTAAAAGTTTCCAAATATTTCAGGCTAATTAAATTTTATTTTTTCTCCTATTTATTTTTTCTTATTGCCCAATGTTAATTTATTTTGAACAAAATGAAGTATAATTTTGTTACTCCAATTAAACTATTCAAAATTGACTAGTAATTAGTTAATAAATTTTGGAACATAAATGCATACCCAATTTTTTTTTAATTTTTGATCAAAATCTTTTTTTATCAATTTCCATTTATTTCTTCAAAAATTAAGACGCCTGGGAACATTTCAAAGATATTTAAACATAACTATAAAATCATTTGAGAAAAGTCATTAAAATACGCTTTTTTTCCTTTTGGTGATTCAAATATTTATTTTATAGAACAATGCATTATTTGACACAGTTTTAGTTGAATATAAACATATATTTTGGTGATGAAATAGTAAAAACAAAACTGCTGGTTTTCGTATATTTTTGTTTATTTCTAAGTCCACTGTAACCTTAACTCAATTAATATAGAAGCATTCATTTCAGAAACACATGTACTCTCTGACCTTGTTTTGATAAACTTTATATATTTAAGGTCACTTATAATAGGCAAAACTTCTCATTAAATGGCAATGTGATACCTGGTTGAGAGAAAGAGAAACATGAATTAGAAAAGTTATGTGGTATGACGCATAAAAGAAACTTTTCTTCTGAGGTTGTTTTGAATTTAAAGATATAACATATAAACAGCTCGAAATGCTTCCACCTGTGGGGGGTTGAAAATAGTCTTTTAAAATTAGCAGTGTTATTGTAATTGATGTTAATTGTTATTCTAATTGATGTCGTTTAAATCATAAAATATCTTTTTTTTTATTTTTTAGATATTAATAAATATGATTTTTTACGTAACTCTTAATGAAATATTAACAGTCTAATATAGGTTGGAGTATTTATTGTAAAACTTTCCTTTCCAAAGCATTTGAGTAATTTATTGCTGTGAGGTTCTAGCTGTAATTTGAATTTCTTATCACAGATACTATTCTCTGAATTATAGCAGTCAAATGGTGAATAACAGTATAATTTGTTTGTTCAAAAATATAGTTAGATAATAATACTAAATGTTAAAATTGCAAACGCTCACAAGGAGTAAAATATTTATAATAAGCATGCAAAATTGATAGAAAAAATGGAAATACAATGAAACTTAATACTTAAGACAAAATAGCAATTTCGCAACAAATGGTTTCATTATGATATTCAAATATTGTGTATCTTTTACGAACTTTTTATCATCTCAGAACATGATATTGTTTTGGGAATGAGGTCAGAACATGATGTTGTTTTGGAAATGAGGTTGTCAACAAAATCCCGTAGTCAAAAATTAAAATTTTATTATCTTCACGAGCATCTCAATAATTGAGCTTTTAATAACGCGTTTCCATCGCATTTACAAAAGCTCTGATTTTAAAAAAATAATGACTACAGCAAATAAAACTTAGAAACATGTAATTTTGAGCACGTGATTATATGAAATGAAGTAAATAGTAAATGAAATATTCTTTTAAACAATAAATGTGAGATAAAGTTTTTTTTGGATCGTTTGCAATACTAAAGTGACTGATTCAATGAAACAATTAAAATGAATAAAAATTTAATTTGACTTGTACGAGCTGTTCAAGAAATTATGCTCTGACATGATACATTGAAATATGCATAACATATTACATTTCAATCTTTATTTTTTTTTACGTCTTCTATTGGTTTTTTTCTATGGTGAAGGAAATATATTACTTGTAAAGGTCGATGCAGTCCAATACACATTTCTTTTTATAAAGTAACCCTAGATCGATAAGAAAGACAGAGGTATAATTACATATATTCATCTCTATGGTGGTTTGGAATAGAATAATATAGTGAACATTTTGCCTGATCTTCGGTGAACACTTCAGGTTCCAAAAATCGATTCATAGTCATGAAATACCACTTTCAGAATTTCCTAGGGCTTGCGCTACGATGGATCATGTTTTACTCCCCTGTAAAAGGCCGATACCATACCACCGATTCCTCTAAGTCATGTTCCTGAGACATAGCAATCGGTGTTACAAAACATTCAACACATATAAATTGTTTTTAATTTCATCATTCTGAAGGAATACCGTAGGTCTCATTTCACTCCAAATCTAAAAGGCGTAATTTTCTTCATCACAGAAAAAAAATTGCATTTCCCCAATTTTTTAAACATCATAAGTAACTTTAAAATCTTTTCTTTTTCATTTTTGAATTTCAAAAAAAAAATATCGTTTATATATTTGTTTCATACTGAACTCGCAGCTTTGTCCTAGCACAGAGGTATCGCGTCTTCCTCGTATTCTGTAAGTCCCTGGTTCGAGTCCCGGTCATGGCATGTTTGTTCTTCTGTGTTCTTTCTGTGAGGTGAGTGAATATGCCCCCCATGCAAAAAGGGTTGTGCAAGCTTATGTATGTGTCATCTTTATATGAGCTAGAAATCAGACTTTTACTCTCGGGTGCTCAGGCGTCCATACCCTCAGAAGCTACTGCACCCTCTTCTTTCGTTGTAAAGCGGACACATTAACATCATACTGAACTCAAAACATGTCTTAATTGTTTTTAGCAGAGTAATTGCAGTTCATACAAGCATAATTCAAGCATTACAAGCATTAATTCATACGTAAAATCATACAAGCATTAATTCATACAAGCCTAAGTAATTGCAGTTTATATTTCTTTTCCACTGTGTCGTCTTTTAAACCTTTGATAAATTAAGTACTTTTCTAGCAATTAGATGCAATCATAAACGTTTAAAAATTATGAAAATATTTTTCAGTTGTAATAGTTCTCTTTAATGTACCATCTTCGATTCGTATATTTGAATATTATTATGCTACTATTATGATTATTTTCAGATTGTGTTGAGTTTAATCTTATCAGAATTTTGGGAATTTGAAAGTTAAAAATTGGCAATCAAAAGTTGCTAATTTATTATTAAAAAATTACAAGGATGATGTTTCCGACTATGATGATTTATCTTTCGAAATATAAAGTATTAAGATAACAAAATAGACTACAGATTGTTTTGTTTCATTTCAAGATTTTAACGTAGATAGATAATGTGACAAATTAAACTATTTTTAGTCTGTTTCAAGTAGAGAAATAATAAGTAGAATGATATGAAAGAGACGTAAATTGAAAATTATTTACTTATATTCCAAAATTCTTTATAAAACATTTATGTAATCTTGAACTAATAATAATCTAAGACGACATACATTTTCATTTGTTTATGACCGAAAGGGATAAAGATTGATTTAATGATATGTTTTATTATTATCACAGAACATGTTGTTTTTGAGTCAACAAAAATTCCGTATGCATAAAGAGAATTTTATTATGTGGAAGAACATTTTTTTAAAAAAATCAGCATTTAATAACCTGTTGCCATTTACAAAAGCTTTGATTAAAAAAAAGTTAATTACAACATCAAATAAAACCTAGAAAAATTTCATTTTAAGCACGTGATTATATGAAATGAACTAAATAGAAAATGTGATCTTTTTTTCAAACAATGTGAGACAAAGTTTTTTGGATCGTTTGCAATATTAAAGTGACTCAATCAATGAAACAATTAAAAGAAATAAAAGAATAATTTAACGAGCACGTGATCACTAGCCGTTCAAGAAATTAAGACATGATGCTTTGAAATATGCATAGCAGATTTCATTTTAATCCTTATTAACTACAGAATATTATTTGTTTTAGGTTATGTTCCTTGTACTCTTTTTTCGATATGGTGACGGAGCCAATGAACTTTTACCTTTCTCGCATATTTAATTTCGAGAGAAATAATGTTGAAGCTCTTGACAAATTGATTCATCCTGAAGACATTAAAGTGAGTATTTTAAAATATTTCTAAGAAATATTATTCTAAGAAAGTGTCTTTTTTATTACATGTATTCATATCTATTCCGTTAATGAAATTCGTGTGACAGTCTCATTCTAATCATACAAAAGTGACATATCAGTTAGCATGGCACGCTGTATTTATGTGCTGATATGACATCTTATACACTGAAGTAACAAAAGCCATGGGATGACTGTTAATATCGTGTCGGTCCTCCTTTTGCCCGGCGAAGTGCAACAACTCGACGTGTCATGGAGTCCAAAAGTCGTTGGAAGTCCTCTGCAGGAATATTGAGCCATGCTGTCTGTAGAGACGTCCATAATTGTGAAAGTGTGGATGGTGCAGGAGTTTGGGCACGGACGGACCTTTCGATGATGTCCCATAAATGCTCGATGGGATTCATATCGGGTGATCTAGGTGGCCAGATATTGCGCTGGAATTGTTTGGAATGCTCTTCAAACCAATCACGAACAGTTCTGTCCCGGTGACATGGCGCATTGTCATCCAAAAAAATCCCATCGTTGTGTGGGTACGTGAAGTCCATGAATGGCTGCAAGCGATCTGCAAGCAACTAAACGTAACCATTTCCAGTCAATGATCGGTTCAGTTGCACCAGAGGACCTAGTCCATGCTATTTAAAAACAGCCCACACCATTATGCAGCCACCACCAGCTTGATCAGTGCCTTGCTGACAGTTTGGGTCCCTGGCTTCGTGGGATCTGCGCCACACTCGAACTCTACCATCAGCTCGTAACAACTGAAATCGTGACTCATCTGACCACGCCACAGTTTTCCACTGGTCTAGGGACCAGTCGATATGCTCACGAGCCCAGGAGAGTCGCTGCAGGCGATGTCGGGCTGTCAGTAAAGGCACTCGAGTCGGTCTTCTGCTGTCATAGCCCAAGGAATAGAAATTCCGCCGCACAGTCCTATCGGACACGTCCCTCGTACGTCCCACATTGATTCCTGCAGTTATTTGACGAAGTGTTTCGTGTCTATTAACATTGACCATTCTACACTGACGTCGGTCGTTAAGTGCAAGTGGTCGCCCACTGCGCTATCCATGATGGGATGTGATGTGTTGGATGTGATCAACCTTCAATGACAGCGGTTGTTTGCTGGCTTCTGGCATACTGCTAACGGCAAAAAGGTCCATAACCTTTGTTGGATGTGATCATCCTTTTAAAGAAATAAATCAGCAGAGTTGCAGTAAAAACAAAGTAAACTTTATTTCAAAACATCTAATCAGCTAGCCAGAATCTCGCTGTGAATAAAAACAGATATATATATAGTCATTACTTATGAACACAGTTTCTGACGTCATTGGTAATTTGCATTTCGGATCATCTTCTTCCAACATGATGCCTGAAATGTCATACTCTCGGCACACTCTTGATACTGTGGAGCTCGGAATGTTGAATTCACTAACGATATCCGCAATAGAATGACCCATGCGTCTAGCTGGAACTAACATTCCATGTTCAAAGTCTGTTAATTCTCGTCGTGCCTCCATAAATCACGAAAAACCTGTTCACATGAATAACTTGAACACAAATGAAAGCTCTGGAAAACGAACTGCGCATTTATACTTTTCCGCTGCGATACTACTGCCATCTGTATATTTGCATATTGCTATCTCATGACTTTTGTCACTTCAGTGTATTCTGATACAAGATGCTCTAATTTTAGTATTATATTTAAGGATTTGAGTTTGGATTTTGGAGATGCAACTTTCCAAGAAATGGCATCTAAACTTCCCGAAGCGACTATATATTTTGATTGGAAAATTGATAAGAAATCCCCAGCAGAAAGGCAAAGAATCAAGCATCGGTGAGCATTTAAATACTCTCTGTCTTTCAAACTTTATTATTTACACATTGCAGAGATATGAAATTGGGGTATGACTCTCCAGCTGTACTGCCTTGAGAATATTTTTTTTGTTTCTTTTTAGATTATAGTTAAATTAGAATTAGAATTTAAAAACAACTTTAATTCCAGGGACCACTATATATATAAGATGCGTCTAGGTAGCCATACCACATCTTCTAAGTTGATTTAGTTTAAATTTTGATTTTTTCGGTATATAGGGGCTTTAAATTCTAAATTTTTAAATAAAACAATATCGAATATTAAACATAAAACATTGGTCAAATACATAGTCTGAAAACTTATTCACTAACATAAATATTAAAAATCGAATCCTTGTTGAAAGTTAGTTATGATCTATGAAAAACTCAGTATGATGTATGTTACTTTCAAAAGAGTTTGAACATCAGAAGAAGCCCTTTGGACTTCGAGTTTTATAACAATAAAATTGAAAGTATGAAAAGATCCCAATAAATTACTCTCAGGATCGATGAAATTTTATGGATATGATTGCATTCGAGTAATTCTTAAAATCGTCAACAAATCGGCAGGACTCTTTATCTCGAGTAACTATCATCGATTGTCTCAAAGAAAACTAGTACATGATAGAAATTACATGAAGGCACAGATTTATTCAGATTAAAGGATTAAACAATGAAGTTAATTGAAAAATTATTAATTTTTATAACTGATATTTTTCCTTTTCTGAAACCGAAAATTTTCAATAATTCGATGCAACATAATTGCTTTCTTTTTTTCTCTCTTTATAGAACCTTTCTCCCCCTAACTCATAGAAGTTGTTGTAATATAATAAATTATGTTTTTCTTAAAACACTGCCTTAAAACACGGACGAATATTTAATAAAAACCAGCTTTTCTACCATTTTTCTCGCAAATTTTTGAATACGAAGCAGCCATAATTTAAGTTTAATTTTAATAAGAGCATAGGAATTGCAAAATGTTTTAAGTTATTATGCGAAAGTCTAAAAAGTGTCACGTCCACCCCTTAACTGTATTATCAAACTAGCAAAAATAATTAATTGCAAATTCCTCGCATACTTTCCTATTAAAATTTTTATACTCTTTCTCACGCATAAAATTTTGATATTTGGTTATAACCGTGAATACGTAGAATGACTGCCAATTAAATGACGGTTTTATATCGAATTTAGTCCAGTCATGTCTACATATTTTGAAAAATCTTGTCCACTTATAAATATATCGAAACAGATTCCCAAAACTGTCTCACAAATGTTATGATGACAAATTAGATATCATAGAATGCGATTTAACAATTTTCTTGATTAGTATAGCTATCCTTTATTCGATCTGTTTTGTTTGTTATCGTATCATAACAATGAGTTTCGATTTTATCTGTTATATTCGATTTCACCACTGTTTGATAAACTCCCATGACTACAAACTCATTTTTTTATTGTTGGTGATTGTAACAAAATCGAAAATGTGATAAGTTAAGCTTAAAAAAAGTAGAAAAATAAAGATAACCCGAATGATCATGGTTCCTAAATTTTAAATGTTCTATTCTATTGAAAAGTTAATAATTCCTTATATTTATAAAATACTGCATTATTCCAATTGTATGATTTATTAAATTTTAAAGTCATTCTGTTAATACACTTAATTATTTAGTACAACTAAAATACGTTAATGGTCCTACTTTAAAACAAAATTTGAATTTAATGACAAAAAATGAAATTAAGAATCGAAAATTCAAACAAATAAGTTTATCAGGTTTTATTTAAACAGTACATAATATTGTTTGTTATTCTTATTGAGAATAATCCAAATTTAGGAATGGCTTAGAGTCTGATTGACGGAGATGCAGTACCAATTTTAGAAGGTGGATAGTGTCTCCTAATAGTCTTTAATCTCACCAAATATTTATAGTCTAGTTGAATATTACGTTGAATGAACTAGGTATAATATTCATTCTATAGAGGAAATCATTTCTTTGTAGCTTACGATTCTATTTGTAAATATTTCTCACAAAAAATAAGTATATCCATCACTAACTATAATAGTATCAAATTAAGTAAATTTTATTTTTTTGTTATGGTTATAAAAAAAGGCAGATACACAAATAAAATACAGCGATATGATTTGATGACAAAATTTCATATTTTTGATTTCAGTTACCGTAACAAACTTTCTCAAAAAGCATTTCACACGTTTGGTCCCTTATTTTATAATTGTAAACATCAAACGCTCCAGACAAAACTTATAATATGTATTTTATTACAAGGTACCTCAAAGCAAAATATCCATTAAAATATATATACTTTTCTTAATGTCTTACTGGATAATTAATTTCAAAAATTGCATTTCTGTTTAGCTGAAAAGTTGATTTGCCATCGTCATAAAAAACATTGTATACATTTCATTCACCTAATTCCTTGTGAAGTTGTTAAGGCGACCAGGGACCTTTCAAAGGATTTTTTGTAATTTTCACCTTAGCACTTTGAAATTTCACAGACATTAAAAGTAACATTATAGGAGATGAATCACAAAATTGTTTAGAATTATGTTAATTTATTTTTGAGTTAGTGGGTAAATATAATATGATATTAGCGATAAATAGCATTAATGAAAAATTTTCCATGCACTCCAAATTTGTTCGAAAACACTCCAATTTTAGTTATTACTAACTTCAACTCTTTTGAAACAAAAGTTGGGATTAAGCTTGAAGTTTGAGTACGAAATATTAAAATTAACCAATGTAATAACTCAAAATTACTTAAATTTTTTTAAAAAAATTCTGTAGTTTTAAGTTATTATATTGGTTAATTTTGGTATTTTATACTTAAAATTCAAGTTTAAACCCAAATTTTGTTTCAAAAGGATTAGAGTAAGTAATAATAAGAACTCTAGTACTACCGAACACATTTCGAGGGCCTGGAACATTTTTCATTAATGTTACTTATCTCTAATATTATATTATATTACCCTCCCCCCACCCAACTCATAGATAAATTCACATAATGCTTTAAAATTTGTGTCATCTCCTATAGTGTTACTCTTAATGCCTGTAAAATTTCAAATTGCTAAGGTGAAAATTGTAAAAAGTTATTTTAAAGGTCCCTGGTCGCCCTTTGAATATACTTGGAATGCTCCATCGTCATATTATCTGCTTTCTCCTATGTAAGGAGAAAATCAGATATCCTGCAAGTGATTTATATTTTTTCCTAAAAGTTGCACTTTTAAAAAAAAGCCAGATTTAGATAACTGGTTTTTAGTATTATAGATATTTGAAAAACTGATGTAATATTTCATATATGGAGTAATGAATTTTAATTTCTTTTTTTACAGTCGTTATTTGATTATTACTGGCATTCAATGGACTTTCCTAACAATCCTTTTCCTATTTATCACTTGGATATTTCGCTTGGTCTTCTATTAGTTTAATTAGTTTGATTTGGTATGTTATTATTCTGTATGCAAATTATTAGAATGTCTGAAGATTATTAATCGATGTAATATTGAAAATTGTTCTATAAATATTGTAAAATTCAATTCAATATATTTGAGGTCAAATCCTTTTATAGCATAAAGAAACAAATATTATATTTGAAAGTATTTATAAAATTAATTTGAAATAAAAAATTTATGTCTATAACAAAGTCTTCTCGTTATAAAAATTCAAAAGGAATCGAACATTTTACCAACAGTAATCTGCCAATGCATTTAATCTGTAAACCAAATAAGTAATTAAAAATTATGGGTATCTATCCTTTATATTTCAATTTCTTATTTGTTAGTGGAGAACTCAGTTTCGTTTGGTGTTTTTATGCTATACATAATAGCACACAAGGAGATATTCCAAGAGATTCAGGGAGGGAGGGGGGAAGAATACAAATAATAATTTTCAATCAACCCACGAAATTATTATTTTGAAAATGAAATTATGAATTAAATATTTATATAAATAACCCTAAATTTATATAGCACGCCACTTAAAACATCCCTTCTATTTTTCAACTGATATTCGTGTTATAATCGAAATTGTAAGAAAAATGTGCTCAATATACTTCAGAAAGCCTGGGTGAATTTCTGAAAGTACATGAGAAAGGATAAAAGACAAATTTTTCTTCTTGAATGCAAAATATTAAAATCCTAATTGTATGGTGTTTTCAAAGGGTGCTTGACTCAAGCGCCATTCTGTTTATCTACCTATATTATAAATTAACGAGTTCCTTTTTCAGGAACCTCTAATTTCTAAACAAGATATAACTTGATATAAGATGAAACATTTTCTGTACGTATTCCCTTCAACATTTCTTGAAAATATACAATCAAATGGGTTCTTTATGAGAAAAATATTTATTGCGACAATATTCAGACTCCGACAATATTTCAAAATTTTACATCCGTATATCACTCTTGAATCTTAGAAATCAAACCACGTTTCTCTCAAAAATGTTCATGCATAAATACAAAGACTTATACATTTTTATAGAAATATTCAAGACACAAAAGAATGAAAAAAAAAAACGGGACAAAGTAATTTTTTAAATATATTTATAATTCTTCCCAACAGAAAATTTAATAAAGGGAAATAAATAACAGAGAATGTATTAACCCTTTCATGTCCGATGTCGAGTGTTACTCGACATTCAAGTTTATTTACGTTTATTTACTCATTTTTCAAATTTAATTGTTAAAAACGATAACTTAATGGTTAAGAGATGTAGGATAATTTTTCAAAGAAATTCAACTTAAAAGAATTATATGTATTTATTTTTCATAGCAATAAACAACTCTTTGTATTAAGTGAATCATTTTGCATCTAATTATTTTTCGGGCTGAAAAGGGTTTAAACAATGGGAGAATGTGCCAACACTGCAATTCACAAGTTTAGTAAATACATAATAAACATGAGAAAGTTAAATATAAGGAATAATCAATTATAATAATTTTGGAATCAGCATCTGATGAATTTAATAAAATGTTGCTCAATTTTACATTAACTTTCCTTTCAGTATTTTACTTAGAGTGTTGAATTATACTTCTATCCATAATTTGATAAAAAATTATTTTTGCATTTAGGAAAAAACGTTGTCGATAGGATAATTAATAAATTCCTTGAACTTCTAAATTTTTGAAATTAATCATGTTATTTATCATTATATTTTTAATCATTATATTTTTAGTTCCTAAGCAAAATATTTCAAATGATTAGAAATCATTTTAAAACCTTTTTACCGTGGAGTAAAGAGAAATCCATCTAGTTTTAAATCAGTAAGATTCAAAGAATTTTAGAGAAATTGACCATTTTCTTAGTTTAGCAAAAAATTTAAATCAAAACTTCTAATAAAAGTGAAGTATCAACTAACATACGCAGAGACCATTTCTGAAATCCTGAGTTGCTATTTTCGTAAAAGAGTAAGTTTTGAGACATCGTGAAATGAAAGAAATAGGTTGTGAAGAAAGATAGAAAATAGTAATTTATTTTACTTCAAAGAACTCAAGGGTAAATGGAAAAAATCAATTATTCTAGAAGAATAGAAAAAAAAATTTTCTATGAAATTCTGTAGAGAAATTTGAAAAGACTTTTAGGTAGCTCTATTAAATATGGTCATCAGAGAAGGATTTAATAATTTATTCGTGGGCCGTGCAAAATGAAATATACTTTCATTTTACATTTTAAAGCATGTCTTTCCAAATAAATTTAAGAAAAAAAATTAATTTTATCAATCTAATTAACTCAAAACTTTAATTCCTTTGTTTAGCGTACAATAGAAAAAACAAAAAACCTTTCATTTTACTTAGTTTATATTTTTAGGAAATTAATATGTAGTTAATGATTCCTATATCACTTGACCGCAATAATAATTCAATTCAATCTAAACTCAAATTAAAATTCATGCGCAGTTACTGTTTTTTATATAAAATAAATTTCTTAATAATACAGAATTTTTCAAAATGCATTTAGTTATTTTATGAGCAAAATATGCTTTAGAGAGAATTAAAAGCGAATGAGATAAAATAATTTAGTTGATAGAAGAATTAATGACGGATAAAATAGATTTACATAGATCTTTCGAAAATGATCCAATTATATAATAAAAACATTTTTGAAGAAAATTGTAACAAAAACCTCATTTATAACAGTAATTTAATCTTTTCCAGAAAGTTAACTATATAGTTGGTTAAATAAAATTACTATACTATAGAATCGAATAGAATTACTAGTCTATAGAATCTCGGAATGATATAAGCAAATAATTAAAGCAAACTTAATTCTATTAAATTGTATTTGTGGCTGGTATACAATTAATTGTACAGAAGGTAAGAGAAGGGAAACAAACATTGTCAAGTAGAAATATTATTTAATTATCTACTTCATGATATGACATAAAATCATAAACTAATTAATAAAAAATCATCTGCTATCTGTTATCAATGTAATTTGGAAATATGAAATATATATTTTTTTCTCACAAATAGTATTTGAATAAAAAATGATTTATTCCTTTTTTCCGAATAACTCAAAAACAAGGTAATATTCTGTATTTTTTATGCAAATATTTCCTTAATTTCTTTTGATTTAAACAGACGAAAGAAGCGTCATGTCAATATTAAATTGTAATCATTTCTTAATATTACAAAATATATATTGTAATTTGAATTGAGTAGAAAATAGTATTTTCTTATTCTTGCAAATTTAGTTTTATGTACTTATGTTTTTCTTTTAACATCATATATTGAACTTAATTTTTAAAAAGTATATTACAAATGAAAGCAATGCAGCATTACAAGGATGCTCAATGTAATGTACAAAACTAGATTATATAATACAAGTTAACATTTGATTCTCCTTTTTATGGCTATTAAAGCTGTTTTATTGACAACTGAAAACTCATTACAAATACAAAATTAGTGCATTTATTTTCAGACATGTACAAATATTTTTAAAAATTACCTTCCAAGAAACTGAAATGTGTCTAAACAACAATTTTTAAAAGCTAAATTTTGTAAAAACAAAATTATATGAACAAAATTATATTCATTTAAGTCATTTCATTTCATGTTTTGCATTTCTTACATAATAAAAGACCAATTACGATACATTTTATTCAGAAATTTAATTCTCTGTAGCATTTTTATTTTGCATTGAAAACATCTTGCAGTAAAATGTAAATAAGAGAATAAAGATTTTTCTAGTAAATGCTGTTTCTCCATTTTAAGTTTAAAATTAAGAACAGGTAAACATCTCTTAAGCTCAAATGGCATTATTTTGATTCCAAAGAAAATGCAAGGAATTGAAATTAAAGAGATTAAATTTTAATCCTTGCCAAAGAACAGTAAGACTTACAATGCTAGAAAAATGTATGAATGCAGTCGTTTACATTTAGCTTAAAAAATGAACATATATTACAGTTATGCCCTAGCTCTTATCTAGCTCTTATGAGGATAAAGCACTCACCCAACCACTTTCACAGCCCCTTTTTACAGAGGGGGGGATATTCACACATCTCACAGATAGAGTACAGATGAACAACCAATCCCGAACGGGGACTCGAACCCGGGACTCACAGAACACGAGGAAGACGCGCTACCTCTGTGCCAGAAAGCCGGCGAATCCTAATATTCTCGAGGTAATGAATAATGAAATTTTAGAGATTTAATATTGCCTTTCATGGGGACATAGAGAATGACTTTTTAAAGATAGGAATGGCTCTTGAAGATCGTAAATGTTTGAAATTTCTTTGAAATAGAGGTAGTGATCATAAGGCCTAGAATTTTACAGATGACTATATTACCTTTCTTAATGCAAAACTTCTCCATTTATTTTGAGTGCTCTAACTAACCACTTCGCATACAATGACTTGTCTGACACGCACATCGAATTGCTGAATTTTTATTTTCAATTCTGCAACTAAGCCACAGAATTAAGTATTTAAATACGAAAAAATTAATATGAAACGATTTGATATCCGAAATTCTCCATATATTATTTTAAAAAATCAAATTAACAATAAATTACCAAAATAGGATGAGTTATCTATTTAGAAAGTTAAATAAATTCGTATGGCAAGTGGTTAAGCATCAGATTGCAAAATTCGAACCTGATTTAGTTTCAATGCTCAATTTTGGTTTGTATGTAGATTATTTTTTGCCGGCTTTCTGGCACAGTGGTAGCGTGTCTTCCTCGTGTTCTGGGAGTCCCGGGTTCGAGTCCCTGTCAAGGCATGGTTGTTCTGTGTGTTATCTGTGTGTTGTGTGAATGTGTCCCCCTGTATAAAGGGGTTGTGCAAGCGTGTGGGTGTGTGTTTTATCCTCATATCAGCTAGAAGTCAGACTTTTTCCCTCGGGGGCTCAGGGGTTCATATCTTCAGAAGCTACTGCACCCTTCTTCTGTTGTAAAATGAACACGACATCATTATCGCCAAGTGGATTATTTGGATTGTGTGATCCGAATCAATCACATAAAAACGGATTGTATTTGCCATATTATCGAATGCTTTGACAGTTTTGAGAAGTGGCTATTTAAAATTCAGAAAATTAAGGTCGACCAATAGTGACTTGAAAGCTTTGTGAGAGAAAAGGGATTTTGGGAGAGTAAAAGAGGCATTGGAGTCCAGTATTTGGTCAACGAAGGTTTTGCATGGAGAACAAATGCTCCATCGGCTTCACATTTCGCCGGACTCGGGTAGGCGTCCGTCAAATCTATGAAATATCATTTGAAATTAGTAATAGCATGCGATTTTAATTTATGTAAGCAAATCCTGACTAATGAAGAGTTTTCAAACGCTCTAGATGAAACACAGGCAGTACTAAATTTCAGACCATTAAATGTTGCGTCGGATGATTCCGATTATTTTTCAGTGATTACGTCTAGGCATTTCCTCATAGGTCAAAGTCACAGAAAATCTCGGAGGCTGATCTGACAGATCAAAAATCTCGATTCGCGATTGACTGAAATTGATATATTTTTGGGGATCCTGGTCCAAAGATTATTTAACCTATCTGCAAGTGAGAAACAAGTGGATAATCCCTTGAGCAAATTTAAAGGTCAACGATTTGGTGTTGATAAGCGACGACAATCTACCATCACTAAAGTGAGAAATGGCAGGAGTCTTAGAGACCTTTAAGGGAACTAATGGCTACGTTTGAATGGTAATCTAAAACCTGCAAATAGGGAGCTATAAAGGCAAATCCATTAGACTCGTCAGACAAATTTTATCAGACAGTTTGCAATTTTAAAGTATTTTAAGGTATGTTTGATTCATTTAGTAATTTTATAAGTGTTCTGACCTGTTGATGACATCTACCATCGGAGACCAGTGGTGTTAATTATTCTTTAGCTGTAAGAGGGCGCTGTGCGGCCTCTTATATAAACGAGGTTTTTAGAATGTATCAATTGAGTGTGTATGTGTGATTCAGTGATGACTAAAATAAAAGCATCAGGGTAGTAGCTGTTTTCCTGTTCTTCCCTCGTTAGCTGTTGGGGTGAGTTTGGTTTTGTTCCGTAAAACTTAATTTCAAACCAATATATATATATATATATATATATATATATATAATATGCATGCAAATTTATCTTTTTAATTAAAACGAACAAATATATTTGATAACAATTATGTTGTCAGTAAATTATAATTTATTTTCAGAGAATGGCATAAAATCGTGAATTTAAACTTAAATATTAGTTTCTTTCTCTTAATAGAAAGGCACAAATTTTGCAAAAAAGGAATTTTGTTTAACATCACTTTCAAAGAATTTTTCGACTATGAGACGTTAGCAATTAATTTTCATTTACAGACAAATTAGTCCATTGAAATCTGATTGGGAAAAGTACGAAATAGAGAACTAGTCAAGAAGAAATATTTCAACTTTAATAAATACTGAATTGTTGATATTTTTTTTAATCAAAATTAGTTTTTATTCATCGATCATGATGCCTAACTTCCAATACTTTCTCGTTGGGGTCATGTAAAATAGAATCTCCAAATTATTTGAATGCTTAATAAAATCTAATAAAATAGATTACTTATTTTTATCCCTTAATAAAAGTAGATATTTGAATTGATTAACCACTTGAAATACGAATTTATTTAACTTTCTAATTAGATAACGCATCCTATTTTGGTAATTTATTGTTAATTTGATTTTTTAAATAATATATGGAGCATTTGGGATACCAAATCGTTTCATATTGAATTTTTCGTGTTTAAATACTTAATTCTGTAGTTTAATTGCAGACTTGAAAAAAAAATTCAGTTATTCGATGCGCGTGTCAGACACGTCATTGTATGCGAAGTGGTTACATATGTTTGTATTTATGTTATGAAAGCTATTATTATATAAGTTTTTCTTTGAACTATTTAAACGCCTAATAACTATTTTAAAGATTAGCTGAATAATGGAAATATGTAATTTTTTGAATTGCAAGTATCATAATTTTAACTAAAATTATTTTGAATGCATTATTTCCTTTAATATTCAATTTGTACCAAAAAAACTGCAATATTAACATTTTATAAATAAATGCATGATATTATTGATAATATTTAACACACAATATGACATATTCATATAATTTATTTTTAAAAAAATATTTATTTTTTGCCTTTTCTCAATTTATATTCAACATCTCCCAATTCAACTTTTCCGAAGAATATTAAATTGAGTTCAGCCGGAGATAGAATACGGTATATAGCACAAAAATCCTAAGCAGAATCTCCAAGAGTAGAATGCGTTCCGTAGTCTTCAGAATTTTCCTTTTTTTTTTTTAACATTTCTGCTTTCTGCTCACATTCTTCCCCGATGAATAGTGTTCCATACAAAAAAGAAGAGAAAGCTTTTCTCCCTTATTTCTGTCCATAAGAAGTTTCTTTTGCCGAGAATAATGAGATGTTAGTCTGGTTGCGTTTGCAATCACAGAACGAGATCTCCAAAATGATACTGTATGTGTGTGTAAAGGCGCTTTGGCTTGCTTTGGGCAAAGGATCCAAGTTGCATAGAATGCTAGCATGGCAAAAAAAGAAAGGGGGAAATAAATGAGACATTTCTTAGTTCTTTTTTTCTTGGCTTCTTTATCTAGACTGAATGGCTTGTTTTCCTCCAACCGCAATAATAACCAAGAATTGTTTTTGGCTGTATTTGCAGATTTCTTTTCATTGCTTTTTTTATTAATTTTCTTTAATTGGTTCTTCAATTTTGTCTTACTATAAGATGAAATACAGAAAATAAAAACAATTTACTTAATTTATAATAACTTTTTAAATAAACTTTTACTTAATTTATTCGTTGCATTTGTGAAAGAAATAATCATATAAGACCATGGGATATAAGTTAGTTTAATATTTAATTGGTGCAGACTGAAATAAAAAATAAAAAAATGAAGGAAATAACTCTTTTTAGCTTATTGGTTGAATTTATGGAAGAAATGCTTTTATAAGATAATAAGATGCAAGTGTTGAATCATTATTTGGTGCAGGTTGAAACTTGTTTTCTCTTACGAAAGTAGCTTGAAAAATTAATTAATTCTACTTATTTACTATTCCATACGCTACTTATGTGAAAGATCTAAAACATAAGTATTAAAAGTTTTAAAATAATTGTAAAGAAGCAGTTCAATATTTTTTAAGCAATTTTGCTAAAAATTGCCTTTTAACTATTTCTTTTAATTGCTAAATACTGTAAACGACTCTTTTTAGAGTATCATGAATTAAAAGATATATTAACTAAATTTTCATGGCATTTTTTACTTAAAAACCGTTAATAAAAATATAAAGATTTATTTAATCGTCCGAATATTATTCCGCAGTTATATCGAAAGCATCCAGATTCCAATTTAGTTTTATTGTATTGTAATAGATGATATCTTCGGCTTTATTAATCGAACGTTGTATGACCATAAATTTTAGGAAAAGATAAGATGTTGGCCTCTCTCTCTCTCTCTTCTCGAGATAGAGAGAGAGAGGGTCTTTCGTCCCCGTTAACGATGAGCGTTTAATAATCGTGAGCTAGGCTGGTGGTTAGCTTTGTTATGTGAAAACATCTTGTTCAACACCTTTGGACAAGTTGAAATTTAGGAGGTGTTGTCTTGTTAGGCTTCACCCTTTGGTGCCATTTGAATATTTCAACTTCTGAAATTAACATAATGAATCTTCCCTGTCTTAATTGTTAATGTCTTCGATATTGTTCGCAATAAATAAATTGTTTTCCTTTAAATGTTGATTCTTTTGTAATCAGCATTCTGGACACTGATCCTAATATGATTGAATGGACATTTTGTCCCACCCATAAATTTTGAATTTAAATCAATGAAAATATATAGCTTTAGAAAATACAAATGAATTATAAACGGATCCCTTAGTTTGGCGAAGAAGTTAATAGTTTGATAGAGTGATAATCATTTAAAATAAGTGGCATACATATGTATATATATATTTACAGAAGCCCTTTGTATTAGTTTCTCACAATGTCATTTTGATGTAATTGCATGAAACTGAGTTATTTTCCTATTTCTTTACATAATTTAAAATAATATTTAACTTTTTAATACCTTAATGTAATCAATGATTTCCTTTTTAATTAATAAATTTAAATATTTATAATGCAGAAAAATGTCAAAAACTGTGGCTGTGAAATTATTACTCTTATAAAAGAAGAGATATATACTTTTTGCATAGGTTTTTTTAGGTTTAATAAGAGCATAAACACGATAATTACTGAGCTGATATTTCTGAGTAGAAAATGATTAATTATTAAAATCTCCTTCAAAATTTTATAATATTAATTCTTTCGGAACTACATTTTTTAATTCTCTCCGAATAAATTAAAGCAGTTTTTAAATAATTCCGAAAGTGAAGATAATTATGGCTACTTTGATGAAATAATAAAAAAGGGCTGTTTCATTTAGATTATAGTAAAATTTTAGTAAGGCTTTTTCAGTAGGATATTCACTTAATCATTAGTATATTTCTTAAAAAGATAGCACATGTAACAGCCCTTTAAAAAAGAGAAAGTGGAATAAAATTTATCTAAACTGGCAAGCATTTTCATAATTTTGAAAATAGAAAATGGTATGAAATATTCGTAGAGATGTTTTTTTTATTTGCTTTGTAAAGTATTTGCGTTTTTAACTCCATAGATATAAAAGTAAAAAAGCCATATATTAAAAAGAGCATAACTTAATCAAATTTGGAGCAATATAAACAGATCTGGTTGTGTTAAAAAACACTTTGCTGAACTCTTTATATGGGATTTGCTTAAATTCATCAAAACAAATTAAAGATAACTAAATAAAATAATTTGACTTCTGCGTTTAAATGTTGCTTTTTTTCTAAGACAGGCAATAAAAAATATGTGCTTTCAGTCACTAATGTGAATGCAAATTATTACTACAATAACAGTTCTTAAAGAAATTTACTACTTTCCTATATATTTCAATGCAAATAGAATTTGTTACTTATACTTCGTCTCTAAGGTATTCATTATTTTTCTTTTATCAATAATAGATATTCTTTAAAAGAAATTAAGAGATACGAACTCAATTGTATATTTATTATGTTGAAATAAATAGTTTATTCAATTCATAAGCTTTGTCTAAATGAACCTGAATGTGTTTCTTTTGGTTTCTTATTTTTATTGATATTTTTTGTGTGCGTGTGTCTTCTGCAAAAATTGACTTTTTTCATTTATATAATACACAAGAATAAATAAACAAAGATGTTGAAATTTTGTAAATTAGCAAAACAAGAAAAGAAAAAAAAATTACAAATGAGCTAAATTTTTTGGAAATATTTATGTTTCAACTTTTATTTCAATTAATTCATTACTTGAACGTGCGTTCATTAAACTCAAAATTGCATCGGGATTTTGGGAGAATACGAAATTTAAAAGCATTTAATAGATAAAATTTTAATGAATAATTAAAAGCAATTTTACATTGGTTCATTTAAATATTTGCCAAACAGCAATAAGACCTTAAAAACCTCTGAAATTCCAAATCGATAATGAATCGCTTTCATAATCTTGTCTCTGTTTAAGTTTTTATATTTATCTGATAAATAATTCAGCTGTAACTTTGATTCTATTGAATTTCTTAAAAGTTTTAAATTGTATTAAAAATATTAATTTTAAATTACCAGATTTTAAATAAAATTTGTATACATGCCATGTATATATTACACTATTCGCATATTTTCACTGCAAGTTTTATTATAACCGTAATATTGCACACTGAAGAGCCAGAAAAACTGGTATGGAAGGTCGTATGTAAAATAATGGAGGTGTTCAGCTATCTTGTTGCTTGAAAGACATTTTTCTGAATTTTATTCCCTGTCTTGTCCACCTAACTCTCCTGACATGAACATTATCGATTATATCTGGAAGATTTTGCAATGTACAGTCTTTAGGAAATTTCCACCATTTAGCCCTCTTATGGCAGGGATTCCACCATTTAGCTCCCTTTCTTGCAGGGATCATGGTGAGAACTGTCTATAAAATAAATTAGTTAAATCCCTACTGCGCACAACTACAGCATTTCTGCGTGCTCTTTTGGGTTCTCCACCATGTTTGTTAAATGTACAAGCTTTTTCGACACTTTAGTGGAAAATATACAATTGAATTCTTAATAATCGGGAGATATTTTATACGTCGTTGATTTACAAAAACTCAGGACAAATAACCATGCCTAATTTGTTGATTCAAAACTTTATGAGTCAAGCAAAAGTTTAATTTCTTTTCTTTCAAAATTTATTTACTAAAGCAAGATAAAGGCTTTTTAAATCTTATCACATTTCCACAAAAACTTTAACTTACACAGTTATGATTAAACATTTCTTAAATTTCTATACCATAATGAAGAAAAGCTTTGAAACAATTATATTGAGCATAAGTTTTTAAAATATTTCTCTTGAGTAACTAATGTCTTTTTTTAAAACTTTGTTACTTTTTTATTTAAATTTTTTTTCTTTTGAAGAGTGATCAGGTTAAGGGGACTCTACTTGTTTCTTCCATTTTTCATCAATTTTAACTTATAAAAAAATTGCCCCATCCAAATGTGAATTTCCATTGTATCCAAAATTTTCTTTTTCTAAAAAATCAAACAAGAAGCATTTGAAAAGATATTTCGTTTCAAAATTATTTTATGAAACTATTTCCATGCGATAAAATAAAATGAGATGAAAACAACCAAAAAATTGTTGGAATTCTTTCACCTGCTTCACTAATCCCTCAAAACCTATCCCGTTCCTTTTGAAAAAAAAATGGGAATAAAGCATTCTTCTAAAATACTTTAACTTATATATCAAATAAAAAATTAAATTCATAATTTTTTTTTCATTTCTTAAAAGTGACGAAGGCATTAAAATAAAAAAGAAAAGGAGGAAAAATGTTGCTCATTATCAAACATTTTCCCACTTTGAAAGGAAATACAAAATCAAAATATTTAACGAAAGAAAAATTTGGTGGAAATGCTTTCGCATATATTTATATTAGACAAAATATATTAACATATTCTTTGTTGAAAGTGCTACAAAGTTCGATATTGTTTCTTTCAAAGGAAGCAGAGTTTTGACTTACCATTTCTTTCGCAAAGCTTATTACCTTTCCTCATAAGAGATTCATTTTTTCATCAAATACTCTCTTTAATTTATTGTATTTTAAGAAATGTTCTAAAATCATTTTTTCAAATTTTAATTTAATATTCTTATAACCCAAGAAATTATTTTTAAATCTAAAGTTGGATATATTTCACCGTGTTCAAGATGTCTCACAAGTCTCACCCTAAAGAATGTCAATATATATATATAGTTAACGAGCTTTCGCTTAATTTATGTTTAAAGAGCGAAGAATTATTGATTAAGAGAGAGAATTTACGATAAGGAATACTCAAACTAAAAATCAAAAACCTTGAAGAATTATTTGTGGATTCAGGAAATTTGTTTTTACATTCTATTACATTTCTGAATTATTGAACAAATATAATTTACAATCGCATAAAATTAATTAGAATCACTTTTTAGATATCAGAATGCAAAAGTTACTTAATTTTGCTTTGGGGTAATACATTTTACTTAAACAGCCAATATATTCCAATGGCAACAAAAATCGTACCGTACCATCTTCAGTATGAATTTGTATGGACTTATAGGTAAAGTAACAAAAAACTATCTAAGCATTGAAAAAGTTTTGTATGATTGATTGAACTATGAAAACCACCATTTATCGTCAAAATTCGATAATAGTTATTCATTCTCCAAAGGAAAGTAAGTAACATATGTGAAAAATTGCAAAACAATGCAAAATCAGCATATTTTACACACATTGAAAAATGTACAGATGTAATTATTTGCCAATTCCCAAAACTGTAACTCTCTCGCTCCATGTTCGGCAAGATGGATTGCTATATGAGATGAGAAGGATTGCCAAAGACGGCGGGCCTTACATTTTTCATATTTTGTGACGTTACAGTAGTTGCCAAATGATTACAATTTATAGCTATCTCTACTGTTTTTGATGATCGCAAAATATTTAGCTGCATATAATCACTAATTATATACTGTTTACTTTTATCTTTCTTTCTGTATATTTAATTACATCTGAGATAGAGACATTAATTACGAAAATTTCGCCAAATTATGTTTATCCTAACCCTTTAGTAAATCTAGATGTCAGTTTTTTTTTACTATTCATAAAGAAAAAAAAATGTTTTTAAAGTCATATTTACCAATAAATCTGAATCATTAGTTTGAAAAGATAAAAAGAATGCTAAAAGAACTTGTTTTTAATTATTGAAATATAATCATGTTCAAAACCCAATCAGCAAATGCTTCCACAATTAAGTGAATGTTACATAAGTTGTCTTATAAATATTATCTGTAACAAATAGAAGGATATCCCCTTGGCAGCGACAAGTAGTCAACCTCTAACCGTCGGAAATAGTGCATGTTTAAAATTTATCTAAATTATTTATATATATATATATTGTGTTTTGTCTGATATCTCCTTACATATTAAATATAATTATATTTGATTTAGATGGCGTTTTTCATTCTTAAATTATTCAGTTACAAATTTGGAATTCCTTATAGCATTCAAATCTCAGGTTCAATACCTGGCATGGGAACCAAATTTGTCAATGTGTGATTTAAGAATGGCGGATGCCCACTAGCTCAAATAAAATTATAATTAAGATTAAAATAGCCTCAGTCACAAATAATCTGAAATAACACAATATACACATAAACAATTTACATAAATCCTAACGAGCCGAGATGTTGACTAATTTTATCTCTAAAATATCTTCTATTTGCTACATATTTTATTTATTTCCTTTCATAATTCAGGTAAACGCTCCTGGACTCCTGAAGTCCAAGACCTTTCAAAATATATTGAGGACAATTTTTCAATTAAAAGAAAACTTCAATATAATAATCTATGATCATTTTTTTCATTTGAGAGGAGATATTAAACTCATTTAATTATCACAGCAAACATATTTCTGCACCTCTGATATAACTATTTTTACTTATATTTCAGTAATATATTTCTTGGACGGAAGTCAAAAATAAAATTTAGTACTGATTCAGCATTTAAGCATTTCCTGCTGAAAATGATTTAACAGATAAAATTCTAAGTAATATTTATCTGATAACTTTTCTTTTGAATTTTATTTATTACGCTTCAGTAAAATTAAAGTTTTCGGCATCATAAATGCAATTAAATTTTTGAGTGGCTCATTAAGTAAAATATCCATTGTACCGAAACCTATGTGCGTCCTCGCACAGAGGTTTCGGTACAATGGATAGATGTATTTATTCGAATATTTTTGAAGTAACCAAAAAAAGTTCAAAACGTTATCAATATCTAGTAAAATTTTTAAAAAATTAAAACTGATTAAAAGTATTAAGACTTTAGAAAAAAATCATTTAAAACGAATATTCAAACACAACATTCTTGGAGGATGAAATAGTCCGTTTTCCTTTATCTGAAGCATTAATAACCTCAGAATCTCATGGCTCTATAACTTTTAAAATTTAATTTAATATCAGAATTGACATTGGGACATGAACATTTATTTTATATTTCATGAAATATTTATCAAGTTTAGTTTATATTTATAACTTGATTAAAATTTTATGATCTGCTCATCAAATAAAACATACTGCAAACTATAGTTAAATGCATGCGAAATTTCCAAAATTAATTTTTCAGTTTCCTCCAAAATGTTTTGAATTTCTTTATGTTTGAGTCTCGGTATGGCCATGCAAATAAAATTAAAATCCGGACTCTACATTTTGATTGGCATATTTTTTTATCTTATAATTTTCCTCTTTTAGGCATTTAATTATAAACAAAACTAATAACTGATTAATTCCTGTATATTTCTCTGAACCTAAGTGCCATTTAGTATTCAAAAACTTTAATATCATTTTAATTTGGGGGCCTATATGTAGTTATATGTTAAAAAATAAAACCTGCTTTTAAAAAAGCATTTCTCGGAAGTCAAACTTGGGGAATATATCGCATAACAATGGCATATCTGCATAGAAAATTTCTTATAATAATTTCAATTTTTCAATTCTTATAATAATTTTAATTTTTCTGCTTAAAATCTAAATAAATTACATAGACAAATTTTGGGATTAAATACTGATATTTATGGAATTTCTTTTTTCTAACAACTTCTATCTAAAACAGTAAGTGGTAAATCCATTTCCTCAATTGCTGAATGTATTCGGCTAGGTAATTTTTATTATTTATTATTCAAACAATTCAAATATTACGAATGGATGCAGAACTATCTTCTGTATCGTAAATGAGGTAAGGAGGAAACAAAAATATTTTTTTAATCTAAAGAAAAAGGCAATTAAAAAAAATTTTTTTAAAAAAATGTCTTTGTCAAATACAGGGTAAGTCAAAATGAATATAGCGATTACAAACGGCTATAACTATTTAATGAAAAAAGATATATCGATAAGATTTACACAGAATGTAGACGGAACTTCAAAATTTATTAACGTAAAGCGCACGTGCAGCCAAGCGGATGCCTGCGCATGCGCGAAATCGAACTTCGCAACGACAAGAAACCTGTTCAGCGCGGCGTCTCATTAGTGGAAATGGCTAGTCCCGTGCAGAAAGCATTCTCTGTGTTGGAATTTCACAGTTGCCGTTCTGTTATTACAGTGCAGAGAAAATTTCGTCAGCGGTACAATGAAGAACCTCCAAATGCGAACAACATACGCAGATGGCATCGGATGTTTGAGGAAACAGGATGTTTGTGCAAAGGAAAAAGTAGCGGAAGGCCACGTGTTTCATCGGAAAACGTTGAAAAAATTCGCGAAACGTATCAACAAAGCCCACGGAATCGACGTACGAAGATGAACAAATGCTTCAGAATGTATGGCGTGAAATGGAATACCGATTAGATGTTGTCCGTGTGACCAAGGGAAGTCACATAGAACATCTATGACTTCTGTATATAAAATTTTGAAGATTCTTCTACATTCTGTGTAAATCTTATCGATAAATATTTTTTCATTAAATAGTTATAGCCGTTTGTAATCGCTATATTCATTTTGACTTACCCTGTATTATAACTATTTTTTTTATAAAGAACAAATTAGAACATCTTGAGTCTTCACAGTTTCATTAGCACAGTTCATCAAAATATTTCAGACAGATGAAAATGTATTTAAAAAACTGGGGATAAATCAGAAAAAGCGGAACCATCTTCTTTTGGATCATTAAGATTCTAAAGACTAAAAGAGAAAGAGAGACAGAAAAGAAAATCAATTTAAACTTATGGAAAAGAAAAAACCTTTTATGCGATGTAATACAAGTACTTCTGAAACATCAAAAAGTATAATCATGGCTATTCCTTAGAGAAATTAGTAATGTCCATCACTAAAAAGTAGAAAAAAAGTTTACAGACATTGTGAACTCAAAGAAATGCTTTAAGTAAAAATCTTGGAAAGGAAGGTAATTTATTTCCATTTCAAAAGACATGTCGAAGAATCCTGAATCAAAAAATTAAATTAATCTGTAAGAATAGAAAAAAAATTGTAAAAGTCAATGAAGGAAAGTTGAAGCAGTTCCTTCAAATTCCATTAATACAGCTTGTATTGAGAGATTAAGGTTTATAATTCTTCTGTAGCTATGCAAGATGCATTCAACTTGCAACTAATATTAAGAATTTTATTTCTTCCCAAATGAATCCAATAATAAATCAAGTTTTTTTAAGAAAGGTATTATTAAAATTTTTCTTTACTTTATGTAAGAAAAGGGATAAAAAACGATAATGAAAAAAATCATTAAAGCTTTTTAATAGAATTCTTTTTGTAATTCGGAAAATAATAAATCAATATATTCTTGGTTTGATCACTTACTTTTACTGAAAGTGAATAAATCACAAACTTACTAAAAATCAGTAATGCAACTTAAAATAAATGACAATATAAAATATGGAAATGAATTTTAAAAAATGTACTAAAATTGCAAGTACATTTTTCATCATTTACAAATACGTAATATAAGTAATTAAACTATTAGGATTAAATATCAGAAACTCATCAATAATCAAATTGGTGAGCATTTTAAATATCGATAATTAATTTCTAATATTTAGATAGATAGGTAGATAGATAGATAGATAGATAATATCAATCTCACAAAAATATAATTTAAGTACTATTCTTTAGTTTCAATTTTCCTAAAAAATATATTGTAAAAATTGTATAGTCATACTATTGCCTCTGAACGGCATAATTAATGAAGATTATATTTCCGCATAAAATAATCTTCATAAATTATGCCGTAATTGAATTCATAGATTGAATCCAGACCAGATTCAATCTATAAATTCAACATTATTAAATCATTATATTACTACAGATTTCTCCGCGATGATGCTTGAATCATTCTCATGCTGAGCTAGAACTTTATTCCGAAAATAATAAAATATATTTTTTGCATAAAAATTGAAGTAACGATGCTTAAGTATCTTTAAATTATCAGTATTTTAAAACATTTAAATGAAGCTGTCAATTTTATGCGAAAATGTTAATGCAGATAATCATGGTTTATAACCAATGCTTAATTTTAATTAATAAGTGTTAAATAATTATTTAAACCCGGCATTTTTCTGAAATATTTTAATTAAGAGCTGTTTTTACCATTGATTTGGTCCACTTCATGTATAAGCGAGCTTATGTTGAAGCATTATAAAGTAATATGCTAAATCAAAAGCCTCCATATTTAGCAGATTATTTTGATATCGATAATAAGCATTATCATTATAATGAAATGATAATTTTTTTTTATAATTCAAGCCAACTTATCCCATATCTTTAGATTTCGAGCTCGTGTGATATTTTTAGTCAATTCTAATAAGATAAATTAATCATGCATCTATGCTAATGAAACTGATGATAGAATCTCTCTCAAAAAATTTTCATTAGAATCAAATTATTAAGTATTCGGTAATAAGCTTGAATTCAGTTAAAACAAATTATTTTGCTTCTTACTATACACTGTTTACAAACTGAGCAATCGAAGCTTAAGTTAAGCTAACCCTGCTTAACTTGAACATGATGCATATTGGTGTGGGGTCGTGACATCTATTGCTGCAGAGTCTCCATCATCTAAAGACACTTCGAAAAAGCGTTGTGTTTTCCAAAAGAACCTAATTTTATTTTCAAAATAATCCCATTTATTAAATTATTATTTAGAAATTTCATGAAAACGTTTTAAGCAATATTATAAATTAGGAATAAAAGTAAAACTTCTGTGGTTCATGACAATATCCATAAGGGTAGTAGTAAAATTTTAAACTTCATTTATAAATAAAATTTAAAATAATATTTTGGAATTTAATCATTTGCTGATTGGATATTTCTAGTATTCATTATAAAATACACACATTAGTCAGTGTACATACATTTCAATAAAAGTTTTAATAATACTTAGCATACAACAACCTTACTATAATACCTTTAAATAATGTCTGTTATTCATAGTATCGAAAATATATTAAAATACCTTCAGCTAACCTAAAGGCTGAGTGAATAATAATTATATTTTGGCAGTTGTTTTCCAAGAAAAAAATTTAGTTTCCTTCAGAGATTTAGAATATATAATGATAGATAAGATAATTTTCTGAAAAACTCACTTTTATCCTATTATGAACGTAATAGTTAATAATTCTAAAAAAAGCTTATAAGAGCTTATTTTTTCAAAGCTGTTTTAAAGTAAATAAGTTTAATATAGTTAATAATAAAATAATTTTATATTTATTTATTTTCGTACATAATTATTGTTAAATGTTTTGAAAGTGAAAAAAGCCTTTAATAGATTTTTTTCTTTTTTATTCTTTCACTCCTTTTAGGCTCTACTTAATTATTTAAATTAAATATTTGGCATTCATAAAAATTATCAGATAATCTTTTTCAATTTTATTCTTTCCAATAAATCAAACCATAGAGACTATGAAAAATGATTTACAATTTTTTCAGTTTTAATTAATTAAAAAATTTGTAATCAATGAGTTGAGATTTTAAAAGAAAAAAAAACTCAATTAATTATTTAGGAAGATTTTCAAATTTTAATGTCCTTTTTCTTTTTAACTACAATGGTTTATTGACAACTGGGCAAACAATAGAACTTTTCTTTAATGCAAAGAAAGAAATTGAAACTACAAAAAGGCAATAAAAATCAACTTTTCATTCCATTGAAGACTTTTATTTTGTCCTACTAATAGTTAGTTAGTATACGCCCGTCACATTTTTATTCTTCATAAGAAAAAAGAACCAATAATAAAGTTCTTTAAAATAAACAGACTTTGTCATTACCCTGTAAAATAGAATGTACATTAAATGAAATTGAAAAACAGTAAATAAAAATGTTACATTGTTTGATTAATAAATTACTTTTCTTCCAAATGGGATTTTAAAAAAAGAAAAAAAATAACGATATTATTTTAAAAACAGTTTAACTTTTTTCTTTTTAAAAGTTTCGGGAATACTTTAAGCAAAAAACGTTTTTTCCAAGAAGTTAAATGCTTGTAAAACTATATATAAAAATTGATATTAGCTATTCTATATTATATTTTCTGCATTTATTGGCCGTTAATTATTATAAATAGTATTAAATTATAGCAAATTGTAACCATGACTAAAATGCATTCTGTGTGGGTATAAGAGAAATGTAATACATGATATAGTTCTTATATATTCATAATTATATTAAATGCACAGAAGTAAGCATATTCATGGTTTCTTGTTTATAATTAACAAATTAAAACTACCGATTTACAAAAAACACTATTTTTAAAGGAATAACTTCAAAAGAGTAGTTACTGTAAGAATAATAACATCTAGTATTATTCGAGCACTAGATGTAGAATTATTCTATTTCATACTTTTATTTGAAATTCCCAAATAAAAAAAATGCATAAAAAGCATCTACATTCAAAAAATGAATACTATACTAAACCGAATAATTTTTTCTGCTAAATTTATGTTTAGTAATTTTCTTTTACAAAAAGTAGTTATAGATACCAGAAATTAATATAAGCCTAAATTTTAGCCACAAAATTAGTTTCTAAACGCAAATTATTTGTACTGACTCGATAATTTAAATAAAATTAATGAAAAAGCTTGAATTTACCTAATTATTTCTTAAGAATAATTAATAAAACTTCCAGTTGAAATATAAATATTAAGAATATTCGCAATTATACTGACATATTTTTATAAAGATTTAAATAGAATATTCAGTTACATTAATTTCTCTTGTAAACAGAATATCACAGATTTGCATTTTCGATTCAAATGGCAAAATATCCCCGAATTTTCAAAAACTTATTTCTAATAAAAGTATTTAGAAGAAAACTATTGCAAAGTTATCTCCCGATAGTAATGTCATTGTTAATCCCATGGGTGAGTGGATGGATATAAAAATTATAAATCTGTACAATTTAACACTTATGTTGAGAGTTAAGGTTTATTAAGTTTAATTGATTTTTCTACTTCATTTTCTACTATTTTAAATTGAGTCAAAAAATAATTAAAAATTATCATTATATAAAAAAAACAATGTGTGATCAAAATAAATTTTATAAATAGGTTACAGACTGAAACCCTGTAGCTTTATCTGCATTTTAAAGTGATCGCAAAGGTGTCCAAACATAGTAAAGTGGTAATGCTCTAATCGATGAAACCGTTTACAAGAATCCAGAGGGATAAACTGGAAATTTGGGATTCTATTTTGAAAACTTTCAAACTCAAAAACCTAAGTTACAAAACTTAAGATTATAGATTTAATAATACAAAAGCAGATCTTCTGATCATTATTGCGATGAAGGTACCTACTCTTTAAATAAATAATTATTTTTTAGAGATTTTCTGTATTACTAAACGAGGGGAATATGGCCCTAAAAGGATAGCTATTATTCCTGCTGTGCAATAAATATACATTCTGAAAAATTTCAGTTTAAATCTACAACAAATATAAATACATAGTAAAAGAACTTTAGCATCTTATACTAAAGCAACGCATAATTTTCCTTGAGAATGTCTGAAACAGTGTATATGGAATTAAAACTACCATCGTAGTGTCTTCTACGACGTATGCTTCAATGTATCAAGGAGCGATGCCTTCTTAATACATTAAAAAGATGGGAAATTCACATTATGTTCCAAAAAATGGAAACGACTCGAATTCCTAAAAGAATGGTTAACTATTAATCTTCTTTCTAACTAGTTCATTTCTTAAAAATATAGAAAATTCTAAATAATAAATGTGTATTTTAAACCTTTGTTTTATAGCATTAGATCAACAAGATACCTTGTTGTACAGCTGATAATACTTTACACTTGTGCAACTTTATTTCCGGGTCTTATGTCTTTTGTCATAATAGGAATATAAAAAACATTATATCGCTGATAACATTAAAATTTTTTATTCGTTTGCTCATACGTACATAACTAAAAACTAAATACTAATTTCTTGACTATGCAGGGAATATTATTGACCTTAAAATGAAGTGGAAGTAAAAGACTTCCATCGGTACGATATGAAATGAAAACCTTATATAAATCATTCAAGGAGAGAAATAACGAAAATATCATTATATTAAAAGATTTTATCGGCTGTAAGTAAATAAATGGTTCAATTGAACATAATTTCTTTGACTTTTAAGAAACTTCAGTTTAGGTTGAAGCATTGTTTATCCCTTCATCTTTATTTGGTGATTCCTTTTAAAAAGTCTATATTACACCTTAATACTTTTTTTCACAAGCTCATGCTGTACTAAATTATATATTATAATATTTTAGGAATATTTTTATACAAAAATTCTAGTTTGCTCTGGAAGAAAAATTAATGAAATAAACGATTAAGAAACTGTAACTCCCTATTCTGTCATGTAAAAGCAATTCAGCTGATTTCTTTTTCATCTAAAGTCATAAATCATTATCCTGAGAAAAAAACGGTTCGATTTTCTTTCTCTCTGTTTTTTTCTGGTCTCAAAACATGTTGAAAGTAATCAACTTTCAGACATTTTAGAGAAATCGTTTTTGTCTCAACAGCTGTTTGCCAAGTGATTCTGAACAGCAGTCACTCTATTTTTTTTCTCCTTTTTTTACTGATTGATTGCATATTTTTTAAGAATTCAGTTGTTATCGACATGAGGTTTTTTTAGTAACACTCGAATCTAAAGAAATAAGATGCAGTTTAAAAGTTTCTAAGGTATACATAAATATAATTTCACATAAAATATTATTTACGTACTTCATATTTTTATAATTATTTGCTGAAACACGAACTAATCATAATGGCTCTTTTCAGAAGATAATTAAACAGTAGTAGTAGGGAAATAGGGTTAATTATTAATAGCATTTTGTAATCTTTTTAAGTTATAATTTAAGATTAGATAAAATAATAGATTAATACCGAATACTTTATGCTGTTTATTACAAGTGAAAGGTGCCTTACAGTGAATTGAAATTCAGTAGAATGCTCCTATTTCACTTTTCAGAAATTATTTATTACCACTTATTTATTTTTAAAAAATTGAGTATTTTTCCCTAAGATAAACATAATAAAAGATATTCAAACTACGTATGCATAGATTCGCGCCGAGTTTCTATCATTTGGCTACCAATCCAATGCAATTTCCTTTATTATTGAGTGTGCGATAAAAATTCAAAGAGAACACTTTCGCTGATTTAAATTTGCAATTGGCGACATTCTTGTTTATTACTATGTCTAGCATGCTTTTTATATTTAGGCTTTTTGTGGGGTTTTTTTCACTACCTATAAAATTTAATTTCTGCCTTGATTCTAATCGAATCCCTTATTCAATTATCTGAAAATTTTAAAAAATATATTTATTATGCTTAAGCTGTTTAATTTAAGTCAAAATCATGAGAATGCTAAATTTTTAAATAATTCAAATTTTTATGAATCTATTGGATTTTCCTTAATTAGATTTGTTCCATCATGCAAAACTAACAATGAATAGAAAAATCAATGAAATGCTTAATTTCTACGATATTATTTGGTTCTTTTTCGTAAACACATTTTAAAAAATCACTTCGGAAAGCTAAGTTATGTCTCCGATTCAAATAATAGTACCAATTTTAATAATTGGTGCTATTATTTGAAGACTTCCTTAAATTGATACCATTATAAATACATTTTATTAATAAAAAAACGTAACAAAATCCGGCATCCGGGCTTAGGGGTAGCACATCTTCTCCGTTATCTGGGCGTCCCCCGTTCGATTCCCGATTCGGGAATGATTGTTTTTCTGTTTTGTATCTGTAAGTTGTATGAATGTCCTCTTTGTAAAAAAGGGGTTGTTCAAGCGAATGTGACGCATGAAATAGCAAAGTCGTACCCTTGGCCCTAGTTGGTGCTTCTGAAAAACAAGGGACAATCAATTGGCTTAAAATAGCTGACAGCCATCAGCACGCATGCCTATGGCAAGTGCCATTAGTAACAACAACAACAAACATTAATTAAAAAATCGTGAAAATATTTCTTCATGTTCCATAAAATAATGAAAGAAAGAAATTACCGTTTTCAAGGCATCATTTAGAATAAAAATAAAATTTATCGGTTTATTTTAAATTCAGAGTAATAATTAAATGTAAAAAACATAAAATCTAAAAGCCAAGTTATAGACTCGCGAATGACATATTTTGAATACGAATGGAAGGTTAATTTAAAAGAACTAATATATCTGTAGACACATTCTTTCAAACAGTAAATTTAATTTGCTGCAAACCACGCTGAATTAAAAAAATGTATAGAAAATCCTCTATATGTTGTTGGATAAACCAATGGAAAAAAATTCTGAAAACGAGAAAAAAACTTATTTTTTGAATAGAATTATTTTGCTTTTGGATATATCGTCGAATAATAAAAGCAAATTAGCGGTTGCCTGACGACAAAGAAGAGAGTTTTTTTTCCTCTAATATGCCATTACAATTAAAATAAAAAATAAATTGATTGGTGGGAAAAAATGAAGATATTAAGTGATTATTCTTTCTTATTACTCTATCGAAAAGGTTCTTAGAATTCAGAAATCCTATTAGTTGCTTCTTTTTTAAGATCTTTTATTCTCATTTTTAAGTAACAATGAATTAAATAATCATGACGGAGATTTGAAATATATAAGTAAATTTAAAATGTTGGAATCTAAATTAATTTCATATTGTCAGTCTAATAAATTACTTTCATACTGTCAGTCTAGTAATATCTTTGTCTTTTGATAAACTAGAAATATTTACGGATAATTTCCAGTCAAACTGTATAATATTGTCTAAGTTATAATTTATCATATAATGAATATTATAAGAGCTCTGAGAAGGAAACAGCTATTGAAGAATGTCTGAAAAGACATTATTCATTTCTCAGGAAAACAATAGATTTTCAAAATAATTAAACATGATGATAACATTTAATATTGTTACAGATGTATAATGTTGCTACTGAGTTCAATTGGCTCCATTGAAGGGAAATGCAATTTTATGATCAGCTCATTTCCATACTGATCGGGTTTTAGATCAATGATGATCTTGGCAACATGCTTGGCAACCATTTGGTGACATAGCGACTAATTTACCAATATGTGCTGTAAAAGGTTGATACTGGAATCTTCAAGAATTTTGACGCTAGAGCTAATAGGAGCTCAAATGTACTTGATTGTTCCAGAACTTTCTCTGCCATGCCTCGAATATAATAGGAGATGAAACCGAGCTGTTTGTATTCAGTTCTCGTTAATAGTTGAACGAGTTCTCTTCCTGAACGCTTAAATCTGTTTATCAACATTGCAATTCTTAAATTTTGCGTTTTATTGTTTGTATAGGTCTTGACTGTGCTTGTATTGATATTTGGTGTTTTCATCTTTCTTGATAATAAGCGCTATCATTTGCTTGTTGATTCTTTTACACCTTACCTACTCTACAGACGAATCTGTTGACTTTACGAAATTAATTTAGGAAGTTCAGTAACAAACATTATTGATTAATGTATTATATAAATTTATTACCTTATCGTAGTGAGCTATTATAAATGAAGTAAAAACATGACGAAATATATAAACATGCTTCAAATAAGTAAAAAAAATGTTTGTAATTTTGGGAAGAAGACAGATGCAATTCATATATCTACATTGCAGTTATGAAATCGACTTTTAAACATTGATTCAGTGTTGTTCACTTAATCCTTTAGATTTTGTGATCCTTTGTTGCTCATTCATATTCAGAATATTGATACTTTCAAATAAAATCCCATGGATTAAAGTTTTCAAAATTGTTGAAATTTTCCAAATTTAGTCTAAAATGTTTGTATGATTTCATTATGATCTTTTGATTTGGTAACTACAGGTCATCTTTCTGAGAATGTATCTACAATTCGAAAAAGGAACAATCTATTGCTGGGGTGGCATATAAGATTCGACGCAAAGTTGTTGTCTGAAGAATAATTTTCTTCAATTTATCCGAATTCAAATGTTTTGAAACCATCTCCAAAACTCTCTTCGAACTGCTGTAAAATTTCTTACTAATTAAACTAAATAAGGCCGAGTGTAATGATATATTTCTAAAATATTTTCTCTAAAAATTATACTTTGTCGGTGTCCTGGCATATGGTTAACGTGTCTTCCCCGAGAGCTGGGCGTCCCGGGTTCGAGTCCAGGTTAGGGCATGTTGTTCTTCTTCGTTCTATATATAAGGTGTAATAATGTGCCCCCCCCCTCTCCTTGCAAAAAGCGACTGTGATAAGTGCTTAGTTAAGTCGTACTCTTGGCCCTAGTTGACGCTACTTCAAAAACAAGAGGACTCACTCTGCTTAAAATCGCTGACGGCCATCAGCTCGCTTGTCAATGGCAAGTGCCATTAGTAACAACAACAAATTATGCGTTCAATTACATTACAAAAGGACACAATAAAGGAATTCATAAACTCTTACAATTTTAGAGACTTCATATTTTCTATAATCCCATTTATTGAAACTTACTTTATTATGAAAATTTGACACAAATCTAGTCCTTTTTCCATCGGCACACATAAATGAAAATAAATATATATATTTTTTTAAACCGAACCCTAAAAGGTTTTCATTATTATTTTATAAAGGCATATGTATTTTTAAGTGATTTTAGAAAAATACCATTATTGTAAAATACTTTCTCAGCTACACAAGAAATATCACTGGACTGCTTTGAGAAACTGAGAGAAGCAAAAAAGTTTTACATCTAAAAAATATATGCACAATGCACTTATTATAAAAGTAATAAAAAATAGTAAATATCCTTCCATTATTCTAAAGATTTTAATCACAATTGAGGTCTTCATTACTTTGTAACCCTTTTTATAGTTTCAGCTTAAACAGATTTAAACATTAATGTGATTTAAGAGCTACGGATAGCCACTTGTCTTTCTTTAACATTATTTTTGTAAAAGTATTTCTTTTTTTTTCTTCTTTTTTCCTCTTCATCCGATATATTCTTTTTTATAGGTATTTCCCTAGATCACATTATCGATCTAAGTGATTTTAGCCGAAGCTTCTAACACTCTCTCTTAGTTCTTTGCTAATATTTTTGCTTCCGTTGTCAACAAAGGAAAAAAAAATCGATAGAGCCAAGTTAGAAAGTTCGTATTAACAGGTTATAGACGCAGCAGCACATAGTTCATCAGATTTTTTTTATTAAGTGACACCTTATAAATATGTTTGTCAATAAAATCCAAGATCTGATTAATGGCTATAT
Source organism: Argiope argentata (assembly GCA_026289955.1). Classification (NCBI taxonomy): domain Eukaryota; kingdom Metazoa; phylum Arthropoda; class Arachnida; order Araneae; family Araneidae; genus Argiope; species Argiope argentata. The sequence continues at coordinate 5,957,478 of JAOUZG010025323.1, forward strand.
AAATGAAAGTTCAATAAAAAAAATTCACTATATTCCTAACTATTTATAAGATATTTTATTCAAAATATGTTTATGATTTTCCCTGAAATGTAATGCAAGTGTGTAAGAAAAATATATTAATTTTAATAACCTTATCTAGATTTTTATATATAATGCTTTTGGAAATGATCTCAATTTTTACATTTGATTCTAGGAAATTATCTTGATTTTTTTATATTTAATTCTTTTGGAAATGATCCAGATTTTAGCATTTGATTTTCTAGAAAACAATCTCGACTTTTGCATTTAATGCTTTTGGAAATGGTCTCGATTTTTATAGTAAATTCCTTTAGAAATTACTTTGATTTTTATAATTTATGTGTTTTATATAATCTTGATTTTGGCATTTAATTCTACTGGAAAGGATCTCTATATTTGCATTTAAAGCTTTCGGTAGTGTCCTCAATTTTCCATTTAACTATTTAGAAAATGATCTCGATTTTTACATTTAACGCAGGAAATATCTAATTGTAGGCACCTTTTATGTATTCTTGAGAAAACAATTATTTACTTTCTGAAAAAAAAATCCCATTTCTATTAGAACGTTCATCAGTTTCAAGAATTTCTAAATACATTTTTTTCTGAAAAATAATCGTTTATAAAGTTTAGAATCTGAAAGTTTTAAACTTATAATTATAAAAACTTCTAAATTAGAAACTAAAAGTGAAACCATTAAATTGTTGTTGAAATCTGTTAACGTAGTATTTTTTCTCAACAATCCATTTGCTATATATTTGAAGATATATATATATGTGTGTGTGTGTGTGTAAAGCAAAAGCAAACCTGATATATTATTGGTTGTAAGAATTGTTTCAACATTCAAAGATTTAATAATTTAAGTATATATGAATTTGTTAAACAAATAATTTTTCTCTGACAAAGACACATTTCGTAAAACGTTGCAGCAATTACAGACGTCTTCAATTTTGTTTTACATGTATAAACTGATGATGTCATTAATAATACGTTTTCATGAAATGTACTATTTGAAAGGAAACACATCTTTAGATTCCATTTATTTTAAGTATGTTAGATTTCTTTAAAATTTTATAATATGACATCTTTGATTCAATAAAAGTTATGAAACTCCAAATCTTGCAAGACAGTGAAACGTGTTGAAAGAACAGTTTACAGTTAAGTCGAAGTTTATTTCGGGAATAAATATTTTATATACAAGACACAAGATTTTCGTATTTTGCGATAAGTAATCATTTCGAAAGTCTATGTTAGTAACCATTGCGCAGAATATTTTCAATACATTTATAAATATATGTTTCAAAATTTCAGGTTTATACTAAATATCATATGTTATGATATACTAAAAATTAAGTAAAAAACATTCATTAATAATTTTAATAGATACTATAAACCACAGGAAATGTTTGTTTTAATTAATTAAATAATGAATTTTCACTTATTATAAGCATTTTTTTATCATAAGAGTAACATTGCGTCTAAAAACCAAGGCAGACAACAAATATTCAAGATTTAGTCAATGAGATTAAATTTGGCGAAATATAAAAAAGTCATGTGTTAAATGATATTTATTTTACTTTATTTTGCAAAAAAATGCTTACCTAACTTAAAAATTGCTTGAAGTTTCTCAGACCTTGAATGTTTCATTCATTCATTTAGAAGTTATTCATTGATGATAGAATTTGAAAATGATTATCTTCATACTCCATTTCAAAAATGAAATTGCAACGTATACTTATAGAATATTTTGACGTATATTTATAGAAGTTATTGACCAAAACTAATATTAGATGTATACGAATTTTCAAACATATGACATTTTATTTATTTGAGACTATATGTAATGTTTCCAGAAATTATTATATAAAAAACCTTGATGTAAAAGTTTTCCTCATTTTCTTGCCTTCTTTCCGAATTTGCTAATATAAAAACTTGGATGTCAGAATTTCACATCTTAATTAAATATTAACGAATTATAAAAATTCTTTATATCCTATAATTAAATATTCTTAGTTAAAATAATCTTCTGCATCAAAAGTTTTTGAAAAGTGTTTGTTTACTGATACTCTAAAATTTTGTTGAGTGCTGATACGAAAGATATTTACTCCTTCCTGAAAACGATACTGAAATAATGCGACTTTCCATAATTGATTTTCTAAAACAATTCATTTTATTATAACTATGGCTATATTATCTTTATATTATAATAGTACAAAATTTTGGTCAAATATACTAAAATATAGATGACTCAAACAAACTTTTGAGTCATGAAAAATATTTAATTTTTAATTGGTTTAAGACATTACATATTCTACTCCAGAAATTCATAATATATTAGTTCAAAGAAATATCATTTAAATGTGCAAAATATCCTTCATTTAAAAATCTGGAAGCCATTTGAATAAATTCGTGCATAAATTTATATACATACCTTAAAATTATATAT
>JAOUZG010025323.1:5960038-5973809 GCA_026289955.1 Argiope argentata
AATATACATACACACGAGTGCGTGTGTGTGTGTGTGTAAAATATTTAACCCTTTACATTATATACCATGAGATTTTAATAGGTAATTCTTTACACTTGTCAATTCAGGAAAAATGATATATATTAATTTCATCTCCTCAATCGGAGGAACTTGCAGACCAATAATTTTTTACCTTGTCTAACGTTGATTAAATAAAAAGGTGATATTGCATCAAGAAATGACATCACATTTTAGAATGAATATAGATGAATTAAAATAAATTCTTGGGAATTAATTAAGGTTTAATTTAGGTTTATATATATATATATATATATATAATATGACGCATTCACTACTTACATATTTATACCTTAGAAATGCTGTTGAATAATTTTTATTTAACTTCTGTCTGAAGTACTAATGACTATAATTTCCCAACTTCTTTTAGTTCAAACAACTCCTACTAGACCACATAATAATTTCTGTCTAAATAATTTTTTTGGAAAACATATTTTTTTTGCCTTACTATGTTTAAAACTTGTTACAAATAATTTGAATACCCGAAAAATGATTGTTAGTGAAGTATTACGCAAAAATATCTTGAAAGATTAAAACCTCTTAAATTTCTGATACGATAATATTTACAAAAGGGCATATTATATGGCACTATACCATGCATGATGAACAAGAGGGAATTGTCCCCTGAAATGTGCTCTGATATTCTTTAATAGTTAATATCCCCTTCCCCCACACATGTAAAATTACAAACTTTTAACTAAGTCTTGAATTACAGGGTTACTTAGATTTTTATTTTCCATTTCTTGAAGACAGGAATGTTTTTTTTTTACTTTGTACACAGTTAAGTAACCTGACCATATATTTTGCTTATATTTTTTTTCCATTTCCGAATGAAAACTAAAATTAATATAAACTCATATGGGCTGCGAGTTCAGACATGGCACCATAAGAATCTCCGTGTATATGGTGGCTGGCGCAAGTAAAATCCGCCGCTATCACAAAGTCCTCCATTACGAGAGTAATACCACAGGGGGTAATGGGTTAGAGATGATCGTTTTCAGACCTAAATTATGATCTGCGAATGAATGAATGAAATTCGTGAATGAAGTCCGTCCTTAAAAAGGATTTGTAACGTTTGTTATCTAGAAGTCAGACTTTTGCTCTCGGATATTCAGCGGTTCATACTATCAGAAGTTACTGCACCCCTCCTTCTGTTCTAAAAGTGAGCAAGAGAACAAGAACAACAACACAGTGATATAATTATGGTATATTACATTTCAAATTTTATTTATTTAAATGTGGTCTTCAGTTATAATATTCAAAGGCATGAAATATATAGATTGAGAAAGTGGTCCATACTTTGATGGCTTTGATATAAAATTTCATAATCATTTCCGATTTTACATGCCAAAAATTTGTAACAAATTTTATTTATCTAAGCGGTTACATTCTGATCTTCCGCATTATTTATTATCGACAGAACGAACTGAACAATGGTGAGTTCTTCACATATTCATTGCTAAATTCGATATGTATTTATAATTTATATCGAAATCTGTATATCTAATTGTATTCATTTGTGGCTGTTCAATCTCAAGTCAAGAACCTACGACGCTAGGTCTTGCAATCGAGTAACATAATCATAAGACTTAAGTGACACTTCAGTCCGATGGATGTTATCTGGCTTATTAAGCTAGCGCCACAAATCTAAATAAATGAATGATGTTAAAATTTGTTAGAAATTTGGTGAACTACGAATTTTATTTATGGAATTAAAGGAATATTTAATTTATAGAGTACAAAATCAAAGAGACATGATTAAAAAAATGTGAATGCGTTTTTTTTAACTCTAGAAGATTTGAGTCGTAGAAATTAGTTAAAATCGTAGTTGTAGTCATAAAAATTCGATTTTTTTTTACTTTTTGAATTCTTTTTTTCATGCATCAAATTCCAAAAAATAAAAGAGAAAATGTTCAAAACGCTGTCAAGTGAGATTATTTGAAATAGAGAAGGTAAATGTTTCAAGCAACCACCTTTTGATAACACAATGTCCGTTAATATATAATTTCAAATTTAAATATTTTTTGAGGGGGAGGGTAATTAATAACTTGATTAAAATAATTTCTCAGCAACGTTAAAGCATGATATTAAGTTAAATATAAAATATGTTTTGGTAGAAATTTAATTATATGTTTAAAGTTATATATCGGTAGTTTTAAAGCATGTTATTACACAAAATATATTTTCATAGCTCCTTAAAATATTTAACTAATAGTTTTTTAATGTAATACTTTTAGGTTCACTAAATTTTTCTCTGTTTTTTTTATAATTTCTTTAAAAATTACCATATATAAATATACATTTAGATAATATTTTCTTGCGTTTTAAGGATTCATGCGCAATGTAACGATATTTAAGGTTCTTGTTTGTTTGTCTTATTCTCCGTACTAAATAATTTGAACAAATTTTAAAAAATAAAATTAAAATATACGAATCCAATCTCTCAAAGATCAATCATCTCTCAAATATTTTAATGCTATAGCGTCTCGTAAAATCAAAATATTTCCTATTTTTTCTTCAATTTTTTTATTATGATTGCATTATAAAAATGGTCGGTAACATTATATGTGGGACTTGTCACTATATATGGGTATATAAAACACTATATCTAATAAGCTACTAGTACTCAGTACCAATTTGATTTCTCAATAGTTTTACGCTAATCCCTAAAAGTATCTGTTATTAGTTTAACTGCATCTTTACATTTGTTTTGAATAATTTTTGAGATTTAAGCGATTTTCGAAAAAAATTCCATTATTAGATATTGAAAGCATTCTAATTACAATTTAACTTTCTACGATATAAGGGGAAGATAACAGAAATCAATAACTTATTGAAATAAATGTATTAAGTTTTTATGCCATCTTAACGCCATACATCCAGTTGGTTTATATTCATAAATGGACTTCATTAAAAAATAAAAAAATTTCTTGGTCACATGTATACTATCTACATTAAGGGAATCTGATATTCAGCCCAAAATATATAAGATGAATATGCATGGCAGGTTGGTGCTTACATTCTTTTTTGGGTCTACGTAGATATATTGTTAACTAATAATAAAAGGAATTGTATTTTAGAATATATTATTCTTTCATAAAACAGATATTGCGTTCTGAATTTTCAATGGTACATAATTTTCAAACTAAATTATCAAACTGCGGCAATAATTTTTAACAATTCAACCATTATAAAAAATAATGAGAAGTTTATCACTTAATGCGTATAAAAAATAAAAATATCAAAAAAAATTCTTCAAAATATTTCTGACTAGTTATTTTAAATAAAAAATATCATTGTATAAGAATCGAATAAGTATTTTTTGAACTTGAATTTAATTTATTTTCGTATGTAATATTTAAGGATATAAACATGGGTAAATCTGTTCAGTTATCACCAGTTTCATTGTCTAATTCCCTGGTGAAAAAATTCATTATTTATGTATTATTACTTTAAAGGTATTTTATCTAATTGAATTCTCTGAAGATCAATTATATTAATATGAAGAGTTTTTATTTTCATTACACGTTTATAAAACGAAGCAAATGGTTGACTGGAAGATAATTTATCTCAAATGCGTGGGTGAAAAAATACGTAGGATTATATCTGTGGGTGTGATTGTGTTTGCAAAAATTAAAATTTCTTGAAGTTATGAAACTTTTGAACTGTGCGAAATTTTATGAAACTTAGACGATATGTTTCGGAAAACTTTTCTCCAAATATTTGCATATATCCACTAACATTGAATGTCGTATAAGTTTCATATTATTCATAAATCTGACTAGAAAAATTTCAGCACGTTTGCTAGTAATAAAATGAACATTATAAAGGTATGAGTTATCATATTACATATGAAAATATTGAAAGTATTATCTGTTATTTATTAAAAATTAAAACCATGTAAAATTCTATCTATAAAAAATATTATCAGTGGAATGAAAATCAAAACATTTAGGCAAAAAACTTTATTCTTTAAAAAATAAAAAATAAAAATTACTTGGTTTAAAAAACTGAGTTTGTTTTGTGTGCTGTTTACGGCTACGGCTCACAATAATAGTCTGCTTGTAGATGGAGAAGAAAACAAATAAGTTGTATAGTTAAAATCTAGTAAGTGACAAAAGTCATGGGATAGCAATATGCAAATGTGCAGATGGCAGTAGTATCGCAGCGAAAAAGTATAAATGTGCAGTTCGTTTTCCAGAGCTTTCATTTGTGTTAAAGTTATTCATGTGAACAGGTTTTTCGTGATTTATGGCGGTACGACGAGAATTAACTGACTTTGAACGAGGAATGTTAGTTAGAGCTAGACGCATGGGTCATTCCATTGCGGATATCGTTAGTGAATTCAACATTCCGAGATCCACAGTATCAAGAGTGTGCCGAGAGTATGAAATTTCAGGCACCACATCCCATCATGGACAGCGCAGTGGGCGACCACCTGCACTTAACGACCGAGACCGCCGACGTCTGTGTAGAATGGTCAATGTTAATATACACGCAACACTACGTTAAATAACTGCAAGAATCAATGTGGGACGTACGAGGGACGTGTTCGATAGGACTGTGCGGCGAAATTTGTCTTCCTTGGGCTATGGCAGCAGAAGACCGACTCGAATACCTTTACTGACAGCACGACATCGCCTGAAGCGACTCTCCTGAGCTCGTGAGCATATCGACTGGTCCCTAGACCAGTGGAAAACTGTGGAGTGGTCAGATGAGTCACGATTTCAGTTGTTACGAGCTGATGGTAGAGTTCGAGTGTGGCGCAGACCCCGCGAAGCCAGGGACCCAAACTGTCAGCAAGGCAAGCTGTTGGTGCCTGCATAATGGTTTGGGCTGTTTTTGCATGGCGTGGACTCGGTCCTCTGGTGCAACTGAACCGATCATTGGCTAGAAATGATTATATTCAGCTGCTTGCAGATCACTTGCAACAATTCATGGACTTCACGTACCCACACAACGTTGGGATTTTTATGGATGACTATGCGCCATGTCAACGGGCCAGAACTTTTCGCGATTGGTTTGAAGAACATTCCGGACAATTCCAGCGCATGTTCTGGCCACCTAAATCACTCGATATGAATCCCATCGAGCATTTATGGGACATCATCGAAAGGTCCGTTCGCGTCCAAACTCCTGCACCATCCACACTTTCACAATTATGGACGTCTCTACAGACAGCATGTCTCAGTATTCCTGCAGAGGACTTCCAACGACTTTTGGACTCCATGACACGTCGAGTTGTTGCACTTCGCCGAGCAAAAGGAGGACCGACACGATATTAACAGTCATCCCATGACTTTTGTCACTTCAGTGTATATTTAAGTGTATGGAAGAAAGCGGAAATTTGTTTAATTGCATCGTATATGAAAAATGAATTTTTCACTGTTTATTTTTTGGTCAGATGAGTCACGATTGAAAAATGAATTTTTCACTGTTTATTATATTTTATGGAATACAGATATAAACACATAGAAAAAATTTGGAAGCCCTATTTTGAATAGGAAAAATCTATACCATGTTTGGAACTTCAGAATAGGAGGGAAAACCTTGAACGTTACAATTTTCGGATACGTCTCTTTTTTTCGTCTTAAATACTAAATTCAGAATAATTTCTGTTGTAGTTGAAATGGAGATATAATGAGTAAAATAATGGGTCAACAAAGTAAATTAATGAAATAAAAATCCATATTGTAGGTCAAAATCATTCTTTTTATCTCCTGTACTGGACAAAATGAATATATTTCGTATTTACTTAAAATTGAGGTTTTAATAATTAAAAATTTAAATATTTATAGTTTTTATTGATAATTGGCTAATAATTTGATACTACTTTCGCTACTGTTAATATTTTTTGTGCTATAAATTATATTTTAAATTATTTATAACTCATTTTCCGATTCAATTCAATGCAAAATATCGAAGAAAAATTTATTTTACTTTGGGTAATTGGTTAAAATATTGAACAATGTTAACAATTGCAATTATTGATAAATACATATTGCTTTTCTTCTATTTGCAAATATGATTCCAAAAAAGTCAATACATCAATGCATTTTTGATTTTAATGTATTTTGCTCTGCAGTATCTGATTGGGCAACAAAGGGTTAAATCACCAAATTGCTAAACCAGAATTAAAATGTATTTAAATGCAGCAATCATTCAAGTAAATATATCAGTTGTAAAAGAAAAATTAAATTAAAAAATATTTAAAGATTTTTTTAAATATCTCTAATACTTCATTAACTCATGAAATTGAAAGAAATCAATTCATTAATGATTTCTGATCAACTTTATGCATTTCTGATCTACTTTATTCATTACTTTTAAAGATAATTACCCTCCAGAGATACATAAAAGTAAATATAGAAATATTCTACAAAAGTGTTGATTTTGTTTTTTAAGACTTTATTGCGTACAATTACCTTTTAAACATTGAAAATAAGTTCCAAATATGTATAAAAATTGATATTTGCAGTTTTCCGGCTATATATTTATTAATTAAAACAGAAGTATCTATTTTATTGCTTGTTTCAATATTTTTAATTATTTTATCTATATATTTTTATAAAGTTTAAAAATTAACAATCGGACATTTGTTAGAAACAATAATCTATGTAAAAAATTGCAGGTTTAAAAGTATAAGATACTTTTTTCACACCTGAAAATTTCTAAAGAATAATTTTTATAATAAGGGTTGAAGGTATTTCTGGTAATATTTAAATCACTTATGTGGTTGATTTCAATCATCTATACTCAAAGCAAATTAATCTGAAGATTTTAGATTTTCATAACTTTCTAAATACAGACCCACACATTCAATTCAAATAATAAGAATTCTATCTCATACTATGGAGAAAATTAATAAGGAGAAGACAACCTTGTTTTCTTCATACTTCATCTAAGAATCGAAAAACCATAGATGCAAAATAGAATTAATTTTAATTTTTGCGAAAAAGACTTATTCCATCTATTTCAAATAATGATGAAACGTCAAAATCTAAAATCCAGAAACCATTCATAAAATGAATGAGCTGCCACCTTCACAAAAAAAGAGGAAAGAGTTTAGAGACATTGTTTGATAAAAAAAATGGGTAATAGAGAAAGTTAGGGAGTAAGGTAATTTATTTTGAAGCAAAAGAAATGAAGAATAAATCGAATTTCAATTATTCTCACAGAAAGGAAGAAAATTCAATAAAAAAATGAATGTTTTTCCTTCAACTTCCATTAAATGCAACCGGTATTGAGAAAGGAACTTTATCATTTGTATGCGAAATGTGTTAAATGTTTTCGACTTTAAATTCGTTTTCTGAATTTGCTATTTTTTAAATTTTTTATTCTGACTTTTAATTCTTATATATGTACCCAAAGGAATTCAAAAACAGATTAATTTTTTTTCAATTCATTCTTTTAATAAATCGGTGTTCCTAAACTTTCATCCCCGTTTTCAACCCAAATCAAAAGACTTTTAAAAGGAGTAGTTTAAAAAATGAATTTACTGAATTGTATATTTTTGTTTTTTATATGAAAGAAAACTTATTTATTACGTATTCGTATGCTTATCGCATTCATATAATTCATATTATTCACCTTAATTAACTGCGAGCTCATATTTGAGTTTTATTTATTACAAAAATATAAATATAAATGCATAGATTAAAAATTAATACAATACTATACTAGCATGAAATATAGAAATGGTTAAAGAAAGTATGAAATCTGGGAATGCAATATTAAGTTTGATATGTATGTTCTCTTTTATTAATTTATAATATTTACTAGATAAAATACATAAATCTACTTGAAGTGTCATGAAAAAATTATTTTGATTAATCATTAATAAATAATAAGATATATTTTTTATCTTTTTATAGCAAATGTCAACATATGAACATAAGCTTATAAATCAGGCAAACAATCGAAATTTGGTGTTCTAATCTACGAAAAAATATTAAAAGATTGGATATTTTATCATCAAATTGATGAAGTGTGAATGAGAAATTTAGCAAACAATCGCAGGATGGATTACCAGCAAAGATAAATATTAAACAATTATTAATAATACAAGAAAATTTCAAATTAGAAAATCATACTAAGCTTCACACATTTGGAATTGAATAAATCTTGAGGAATTCTAACACAAAAAGGCTCATCAATAGATGAAATAAAGATAAAATGCACATTTATATTTGAATAGATACTATTTTTTGTTTCTATAAAAAAGTATTAAAAAATATCTAAAAGTTTTTTAAAAACATAATTATTGAAGAGAAAAAAATTTCAATTAATTTCACCAAATTTTTTATTTCTAATAATGTTTTCCGAATTTGGATTTATCTTTCAATGTATTTTAATATACAGAATTTTTAAGCAAACCATTAACAGATGGGATTAACACTATTTGTTGAAAATATGTCACAAATCCTACAAGGATAAATTTAAGCTTTTAATTCTCAGTTGAATCGATAAAAGTAGAGGATATACTGGCATTTTAGAAAATGTTTTGAAACGCATCTGAAAACTGGATGGAAATTTATAGAAAGGTAAACTTTTCTTAAGCCGAAACAACAACACTTCGAATCGAAAGAAAAGAAATAACGAGATTAGTTACTAATCCTTGAAAAAAAAAACAGTGAGATTAGCAGAGCTAAATAAATATCCAACTACAACTTCTTATACTTTTTTTTCGATATGAACATTTATCTCTGCCATAAATCTTTTTTTTAAATTTTCAATATCTTTAATAGAATCTTTAAACATTAGTTTGATTTAAAACATAAAATATTTATTAATTCCTAGAAAAGGGGTTAATTTGATTGAAAAGAAATTAAATGTTTTAAGAAAAGGCATTAATTAAGAATTTTAGAATATTTTTAATTAAAATAAAGGCTTAACATTCACATTTTTTCTTTTTCTATCGTTCTATATGGTTAAAGGCTTAGAGTAAGAAATGTTAACAAAAAAACCTTAAAAAAGTTAATTTATTTGTGGAAAATAATTTGGATTTAATTATTGATTAACTGACTAGAAATTAAAATTGTTTAATAAGTTAAAGAAGTAATACTCTATATTTCGCATTTTAACAACTATATTTTATAAAGGAAACCTCTTAAACAAATATAGGAATAAAATAATCAAAATTACATTAATGAAGTTTTAATTTTTAAATAACAGTTATTTTCTCTTATTCTTAGTCTTACTTCCTAAACTTTTTTAATAAATTGAAGCATTGAGTGAAAAGATCAATTTCAAAGAAATGCTGCACTGAATAATTTTACAAAGAATCAGTTTTACACAATTGTAAACATAAATATCTCAGTTTGTTTGATACAAAAACTTGTATGTCTCAAATTCCAAATTCAGTAGAAAAAAATCACACTAAATTTGTTTATTAATAATTTAATCACACTAGATGTCTCATTCAACAAAACGAAGTTTGTAGAGACAGCTAGTTAATTTTATTAGGATTCATTTTCAAAGTCATAAACAATAATGGAACGTGTTAAAAACTAGCCTATTTCGACAACCAACTACTTTATTACTTATTTATGTAAAATAACTGGTAAAAGCAATAACTCACTTCCCTAAATGTACAAACTAGAAACTTTATAAGTATTTTTCCTTTTTTTATTTCATATGATATTAATGTCACCATTAATCGTATGGATTTTATAGCTAATCAGTAGAGCATGTCTCTCAACTACCATCCTTTTCCGAAAGATATTAAAAAAAACATCAATATATCTGTTTTTGAAAACAAAAAAAAACACTGAAGAAATAACGTATTATAATCTATAATTAAATATTTAATGCCCCGATTTTGTAACTTTTAATTTAGTATGAAACTTTACAATCCAAATTCATTACTTTTGCAACTTTTAATTCATGAAATATTCCATTTTTGTCAGGTATTACAAAATAGACAGTTTCTTCATTCCATCATATGACCCGATCTCGCAGGTTTCATCATCATTAATCCTGTCACTTTGAAAGCAAAACTAAATAATCAGAATGTTGCATCATTATTATGGAATCATAATTTAAAGCAATACGTTCTTTAGTTTTGATAAGAAATATTTCAGCAAAATTCAGCAACACAACCATAATACAGGTGTTGATATAAGGCCTAAGATTGTTGGTATTAGTAAGAATAATTTAATTATGCTTGCCAAATTTAATAAACTCATATAATCTAATCAAAACTATATTAAAAGTATATTTACTGTAACATATGTAAAAGTTTTACAATGATGATTGAGTATTCTAATTGGTCACTATACAACAAATTTGCAAAATTTTTAAGTTGAAGCTGAAAATTATCAAAATTGTTCTAGTTTTGAGGCTTAAGGCTGTGTCGAAATTTTTTCTTCCATTGCACTCGAAATGGAGCCTACGGGCTTTTTACTTCATTGATAGCATATGCAGAGATCTTAAAGCTTCATAAAAAAAAACTTTTCAAAATTAGCCTATTGATTATGATAGACTAATTTTGTCAAATTAGCCTGTGTGTCACGTAATTTATCCATTGCAAACAGTATCTTAAAAAGCAAGAGATGACATTGAAATTAACTTTTCTAACCAGTATTTGAGTTGATGGATTTACATCTGTTTTCTAAAGCCCAATTCTCATAATGTCTTAGTGGAAGAATTAGTTTCTAGAAATGATATATCTGATTAAAAGTATGCGTCTATACTAAAAAAAACTTATTTATTTAATCTCAAGGGTTAAATAAAATTATTTCCGGATATGAATTGACTTTTATGACTCAAATTCCTAAATATAGAGCTTTAATTTCTTTTTTCGTTGTTGTTATTGCTGATGACAAGACATGAAGATTTGGATTATTCTTTTTTGCACTGAGTAGTTTTTTGAGGAATTCTTTTAATAAAATATTTATTTATATATTCTTTTAAAAATCTAGTGAATACAAATTAATCTAGTAAACCTTATTTCTAAAATCATTTGATTAAAGATACTTCAGAATCCTTGATATCTCGACCTCCGCTATCCATTAAAGAAAGAAACAAGTTTCTTAACCCTAGCCTAAGCTCTTAGAGGAGAAATTTAAAAAGAAAATATTCTTTACTTGATGGCTACAAGGTAAATGTACAATCGAACACCATAAGAGAGTCCTCAATGCATCTCATTGGCCACTGAATGGGCAAATATATATAACTAGCAAAGCATGCCCCTCTGATTTCAATTAACAACATTTAACAAAGAAGAATAAAATTGACATCTAAGCGTCTTAGGTGCTTGCACCATTTTTGGGTGATGAAAATTTTTTTATCGATCAGTATTGTTAGAATTATCTCTTTAATAACAAAATATTCAATTACGATTAAAAATAGTTTCAATAAATAAAATTTATCAATTTTTAATCGTTTTATCATAATTGAAAGAATGCAAATGCTTATAGAGTTTTTAGCGTGATGTTGTACGTTGAAATTCTCATTGAGGCTGAAATCAAAAATTTGATAAAATATATCAAAAGTAATGGAATATACTCAGTGTTAAATGTATTTTCCTATTATACTTATATTTCTTTTTATTGAATGCTCAGTATGCGATTTGTTGTTCAAATGCTAGATGGAATAACAGAAATTTAAAAAGGTAAAAATATGCTATGTAAAGCAAGATCCAAGTATTCTCTTATATTTCCATTTTAATATCTGGAAAAAAAAGAGTAAAACATTAAATATACATTGCTACAGAAATTACGTAAAAAGGATTTAACAAAAAAATTTCCCAATCAGTCATCCCCAAAATCATGTGGCTATTAAATAAGGATATCAATAAATAATGCAGATAAAGAGAGAGAGAGAGACTCTAAATATCTGAATATCTGTTTGTTGACGATGAGAAACATTATCGTTTCAACGAGAAAGTGTTACTTTCTTTTCCTTAACCCTCAATTAAATGATGCTCTAAGGTACATTTTAGATTTATTTCATGTATTTTATATTTTCCTTTGAATACTAATCTGAGAATACTGTTAGTAATCCCCCTCTCTTGGTTGTCATAAAAATTACATTATGGCAACATGTTTTAAGGTGTATTCAGTCTTTCAGTGGGAGAATACTTGGTTGATTAGGAGACAAAAATTAATGAAGATTAAATAAGTCGGATTATTAAATGAAGTTTAAACCAGTAGTACTGGTTAAACTGTACTGGTTAAACCAGTAGTTTAAACCAGTACACAGCACAAATGCTCTCACCTTTTGTAAATGCCTAAAGAAAAATATTTTCTCATCATTTTACTTTAAAATCTGTATCTAATATTTGAACAGAAAATTTAAAAGCAAGAAAAATTAGTAAAATATTTCGTTTTCGTACCATCAAAATTATTGGTTTATATTTCTTTAGCATATTTTGCTTGAAGTAATATTCTTCTCCATATAATGATAAGAATCGGACCGGAATAAAAACATCACTAAATATCACTTATAAAAAATGTATAGTTTTTTTCAAAGAATATGACTTTTTAAATATAATTGTGCATTACGTTTAAAGTTCTACACGTGTAACTTTAATGCCCACACTTACAATATGCTCTTCAAGGAAATTTTTATAAAGTATAAATGCGCAGCTCGTTTTCCAGAGCTTTAATTTGTGTTCAAGTTACTCATGTGAACAGGTTTTTCGTGATTTATGGCGGCACGACGAGCATTAACAGACTTTGAACGTGGAATTTTAGTTGGAGCTAGATGCATGGGTCATTCCATTGCGGATATCGTTAGTGAATTCAACATTCCGAGATCCACAGTATCAAGAGTGTGCCGAGAGTATGAAATTTCAGGCATCCCATCCCATCATGGATAGCGCAGTGGGCGACCACCTGCTCTTAACGACCGAGACCGCTGTCGTCTGTGAAGAATGGTCAGTATTAATAGACACGCAACACTTCGTCAAATAACTGCAGGAATCAATGTGGGGAGTACGAGGGACGTGTCCGTTAGGATTGTGCGGCGAAATTTGTCTTCCTTGGGCTATGACAGCAAAAGACCGACTCGAGTGCCTTTACTCACAGCACGACATCGCCTGCAGCGACTCTCCTGGGCTCGTGAGCATATCGACTGGTCCCTAGACCAGTGGAAAACCGTGACGTAGTCAGATGAGTCACGATTTCAGTTGTTTCGAGCTGATGGTAGATTTCGAGTGTGGCGCAGACCCTATGAAGCCATGGACCCAAACTGTCAGCAAGGCACTGTTCAAGCTGGTAGTGGCTGCATAATGGTGTGGGCTGTTTTACATGACATGAAATCGGTTCTCTGGTGCAACTGAACCGATCATTGACTGGAAATGGTTATGTTCAGCTGCTTCCAGATCACTTGCAGCCATTCATGGACTTCACGTACCCACACAACGATGGGATTTGTATGGATGACAATGCGCCATGTCGCTGGGCCAGAACTGTTCGCGATTGGTTTGAAGAACATTCCGGACAATTCCAGCGCATGATCTGGTCACCTAGATCGCCCTATATGAATCCCATCGAGCATTTATGGGACATCATCGAAAGGTCCGTTCGCGTCCAAACTCCTGCACCATTCACACTTTCACAATTATGGACGTCTATACAGACAGCATGTCTCAGTATTCCTGCAGAGGACTTCCAACGACTTGTGGACTCCATGACACGTCGAGTTGTTGCACTTCGCCGAGCAAAAGGAGGACAGACACGATATTAACAGTCATCCCATGACTTTTGTC
>JAOUZG010025323.1:5973909-5991687 GCA_026289955.1 Argiope argentata
ATATATATATATATATTTCACGATACCCGAAAAATATATCCCCTTGGCTATTATAAGGCCCCTAGGCTATTGCCTACTTTGCATAGTTGATTATTCGGTCTGGTTCAATACAATAGAATTCTAGTATTATTTTTTTTTCACTAATAATTAAGAAAAACGTTATAGAGAACTCAATTTGTCGTTTGGTTGAATTCATTACAGTAGTGTGTATATTTTTGTTTGCCTGTCGTTAAAGAATTTACCACAATTAACTCAATCAAAAATCAATAATGATTATGCACTTGCAGTCACTTTTTTGTTGTTCGAAGGATCATTCTCAGTAATGTTAGCTTCCAGTAAAATTTATAAGTACTATAGTGCTTTTAGAAAAGTGATTATTTCTTATTCTCATATTTTATTAAATTTTGCTTATTCTCTAATTTACTTAGATTTTACTTATTCTCAGATTTACTAAGATTTTACTTATTCTCAGATTTATAGAAGCAAAACATGCAACTGACAATAATTGAAAATGTCTACTATCATCTAGTGTATTAATTTATTTTTTATGTATCATAAATAATTGCAATCTCAACTGAAAGAAAGGTGTTTAAATTGTTTTCAGTCACTTAAAATATATTGTTTTGGTAAACAATGTTAATATTACCTACTTCTTTAATCACTCTTTATCCTTCTTTATTTACTCTCTCAAGCGCAATATAAAAAGCAACAATTTAGTATCTAGCATTTATCAATATTTAGATAGTTCAAATACATTTACTTGATTGAAAAATAGTTTTATATGAAAATAAAAATAATTTAAATATTGGAATTTTTTTCTACTTATTATTCATTTTTCAATCAAAACTGGAATTTTTAATATTTCATTCCAAGTTTCTACAATTACCAATGATGTATTTAAATAATAATAATAATTGTTACTGTTAGTGGTGTATGCACAAAATTAAATACTATTACAGTGCGGAACTTTTGTCTTGAAGATTTAAGAAATTTTATTTAATACATGATAAATAAATAAAAACTTAGGTTCCATAAGAGAGCTATAATTTTTAAGTGTTTATATTTTGAGAAAAATATTGAGAAAAGTAAAAATGAAAGTATTAAAATTGAATAGTTGTCTGATATTTAAGCATATAATCTAATTTTCTGAATCCATCCACATCTGCATAATGCTATTATAACACAACACTGCCGTTTTCTGCTCTGAATAAATTGGTCTATAAGTCAAAGATATCATAACACTATTTACTGATGAGAATTTTTTCTTATGCAGACTTTTTTTTTATTTATCAAGGATAGAAATAACTTTTTTTTTTTCAAAAAATATAGGAAAATCATAAATAATTGTTTATAATTTAGTCAATAGATGTCACTACCTGTTAGAAGTAATTTAGTCTTTATTGAAAAACACAAAACATAATAATAAATAATTATAGGGAATGTTAAAAATATATTGTGTTAGGAGAATTATGCTAGTATTGTCCCAAAATATTATTTTCAATTAATAAAAGCATCAATAAAAAATCCGCAAATCAAAAAATGGATATCCTTTGGAAAAACCAAAATAAAATTTCCTCCTTTTCGTATAGAATCAATGTTAAAATTTATATAGTATCGACTTTGCACAGATTTGGAGAAATTAATTATTCAGGATATTGCATCTAGCACAACATTTCTTATAGAAAGCACGTACACTCCTTTAAAAAGATAATTGGTTTGTATGC
The DNA here is from genome assembly GCA_026289955.1 of Argiope argentata. NCBI lineage: Eukaryota > Metazoa > Arthropoda > Arachnida > Araneae > Araneidae > Argiope > Argiope argentata. Next base: position 5,975,634 of record JAOUZG010025323.1, read on the forward strand.
ATTTTCCATTTGCGCAATATCAGTAGATCCAACTATTTCTTTCATACTCGTTAACCGATAAAATGCGTTCATAAATTATTTATAAAAAGCATTATTTATTAAAAGTACCAGAAATTGTATCGAATGGACTATAAATTGTGAAAAACCTTTGTACAATATCCTTTTTTTTTAGACTATTCATAATTTATTTCTCAATTTCTAACTGCACAGTAAAAATTTGCATGCATACGACTTCAATCTTAAATAACTTTTTTAAATGGTAAGTTGCTTTGATATAATAAATTATGTGCTCTAAAATTTGTAATATCTTCCTGTAATTTTTTATATTAAAGTAAATTCTGGAATGCTGGTCCCTATTTTGTTCAAACCATATGTTTGTGTATAAAAAGATAAAAAAAAACAATTCATTGGAGAGGAATTTCTCTGAAAATCACGAAATTAATAGATATAACATATTTGTAATATCAATTGAGAGGAAAGAACTAACGAGAAATATGAGATGCATTTAATTTATGAAAACAAAAAAGGTATGTTTTATGTATCAAGAGACGATTTTAAAATGTTAATTAGTTTGAAACTCTAATTTTGAACACTTCCATCTTAGATTATTTTTTCACATAAATATTACAATTTTTAGTTCTGCAGCAAAAAAATTTAAGCATTTTAAAAAAATTTAAGCATTTAATTTAAGAATTATGAATTTCATACAATTGAAATTTGTGCATATACGTTCTTAATAGGGAAAGTGATTTTATAGTTTCTTCAAATAAACTGAGCATTATAATGTTTTTCTTAATTTATACACAATATTTTTATTCTCAGACTCCCTTTTTGCGTAATAAAATATTAAAATGCTCAACGCAATAGATATAAATATTTCGTTATAATCTAACATTAGTATATGATGGTGGTGCCATCTATGAAATTGAGGTTTTCTAAAAGTTAAGATTTGAAAAAAAAAGCACAAAAACAGCGTTATTGCAAGTTTTGTTTCTGGATTTATCTAAAAGTATTAATACTTTTTATGTTTACCAGTTTTTAAAACCATAACCGAAATTTCAACAGGAACATCCAGTTTCTAAAAAGTCATAATTGTTTTGAAAATTGGTTTGAAAAAACTTTTCCAGACTAATAATAATTGTTTTGAAAAAACTTTATAAATGCATGGTTAAGGATAAAATTTCGTGTCGCCATCTATCATCTAAAAGTTAAACTAAAAAATGTATGACATGAAAGATTTGTTTATTGAATAACTGGGATTTGTTAACAATTTGATAAAGTTAATCTTCGTTCTAAAAAAATCAGTTCATATTTTGAATAGATAAAATCAACTGATCAATTAAAATGATTAAAATATTACTCTGATGCTATTTTAATTATTTTCAGTTTATATGTATCAAAGTAATTTTATTTTTAAGGTATTTTCATTAATGTAGGAGTTTAAAAAAAGTAATGTCTGATAATAAAAGATTTGGAAACTTCAAATGTGTAAAAAGTTCCGAAATGTAACGTTTATGGATATGAATGTCAAAAATGACTTTTCAGATTTATCATTAGAAATTATATGCATTTATCGTATGGAAATCGTATGCATTGCAAATGTATCTGAGACTAATAAAATCGAATATATGGGTTTCATTACACACTTTTACACAAAGATTTTGTAAATAACAATATGGATAGAGAAGTAGGAGGATTATTTCAAAATTATTCATAGAATTTGGTTTAGTTAAAATTAAACATAATTTTGGTATTTATCTTCTTCAACTCCCTTCCTCCCTCCTCCATCTTTTTCTCAAAGATAATACGATGCTATTTTGAAATTCAAAAACTTTCTATTTCAGAAATGATGTTTTATACTCACGATAAGTTGTTTTTTTCAATATGAAAAAGCTCTCTAATTATATTTGTAAATGTGATATTTCCAAATACTTTCCTTGGTTCCAATATAAGTCAAGCCTATTTCGTTTCCTTTTTTTCATTAATTATGATTTAAAAAATTGAAATACATTTGAAATTTACTCTTCTCCTAATGAAATATAATTTTCTCTAGAAAGCAATTAATTCTGCAATCTATAGTAATTAATTCTACTATTATTTAGTTGTTATTATTATACTTCATTTGGCAAAAATGATTGTTCCCTAGAATATTGGCTTTCTTAGCTATTATAAAATTTAATTATTATCTTATGCGTTATTCTATCTCTATTACTATAAAAATTCAACACGTTTTGATAGGGCAGTAATATACAAATTTATTGAAATAAATGTGCAACAAATTACTGCATACATAATTTAAATAGTGCATTTCTATGATAACGAAAGTGGCAGTGAAACTTTAAAAACATTAACATCGAAAACAAGGCAAATCATCTAGAATTTACTAACTACAGTCAAATAGTTTCATTGAATGCTGCATATAATTCAAATATTAATATTAAAAACTCTGTTTCAGATTGCTCATCAAATTACATTTTCATAAAATTATTATAAAAATCTGTAAGATAATGAATTTGATTTTGTTGAATAGATCAATTCTGAATATAAGTTAGAGGGAAAATCCTATTTTGAGATTACATTTTCGCAAGTTATATTTTACCCTCATTCTGTTTTTTTTATTTGTAATTCATTAAACGTTTGTATGGTACTAAATTAAAAATAAATGCACAAAACTGCAGATTTGAATAAAAACACACGTCTATATAAATATAAGTCGCTTTTGGCGAAAAAGATGTATTAACAGCTTACTTTAGTATTATTGCCCTAATTTAATACGTAACCTACCGTGCACATAAAATGAAGGGGCTATTTAAAACTATGCCAGATCACTAAGACAAGGTATTCTTATTCCTTTTCTATGCATGCAGTGATTAAATTAACTAGCAAACAAGTCAAGTTAAAAGGAATAAAGAAATTGAAGGTTGTATCCGCGTGCTTTTAATGTTTCCTCTAGAAAATAGAAAGTGGTAAATTTTCAGATTGTGTTGTTGTTAATTTTAATAAGCATTCAAATAAAATAAAAATTAATGTAGCCTGCCAAATTGATGTGGATATGTAACTATGGGGTTATCGGAATTATTTTCTCTTGATTGATTTCATGAAATTTTATTGGATCAAGAACCAGTTTTGAATTTGAGTCAAACATTTGATGAAAGTGAAACTTACTTTAAATGTTTATTTATAAACTGTAACATTTTCTAGGACCTGCTGATCTGTAAAATATACTAGAAGTAACCGCAAGGTAAAATAGATCCTTGAATTTAAATTTAAAAATGAGATCAAAAAGTAAAAGTAAATTTTAAAAAGAAGGTAAAAAAAAAGGTGATAGGGAGCTTTGTGAAGAGTGGCTTTTAATTTTATGTTAGGAAAATAAAATAGCTGATGCACCAAGATTTAAACTGTGGGTATTCTATTTAAAAGTAAAAATTCCTCATGGGATATTGACATACTGTACATCGAGGTGGTAGTTCCTCCACTCCAAAACTGATAGTCAATTCTTAATTTGCTAAGAATTGAGTCAAGTTTCCTACTATATAAACAAGGACAATACCTAATTAGGGAATTAATTGTTTATGTTTATTTTCTTCTTTCAGATTTTACTGTTTTTGTCATTTTAAATGCAGTCTGTGTTTAACGGCGATTTTTAAATCGTTTAGTGGCATAAGAGAATTTATTTTATTGGTAGTAGATTTCATTTCCTATTATATCAGCCTGCAATTGAAGCAAATTTTGAAACTCTTGCAAATAAGATGATCGTGTAGTTAGGAATGTTGAATTTCAATGGATTGGGGAAACTGTAGATTAATGTCAATGATTCTAAGAAACTTTTTGTGTCTGAATAAATTATATAGTTATCAGCAGAATTATTTAAAATTTGAGTTAAAGGCTGTGATTCCTGCAGTAAAAATATGCCATGTAGGGTGATTCTGAAATAAGATAGAATTGATTAAAACACAAGAAGATAAAATATCATTGGGAATGTGCATTCAAATAAATATTTTGATTTTTCTATCAAAAATTGAAATGTGCAAGAAACTTTAAAGTATTCTTAATGTATAAAAATGTCATGAGCTTTTACATAAAGTAAATATTAACGAAATTCGGAGAAGTGGCAGGGCAAAGTGATTGGTTCTTTAATTTTTTTAAATTAATTTTTATAGTGGATTGGCTAGTAAAATTGGCTAAATAACTTTGATTGTGATGGCTATAAACTCTACAATGTTTTTCTTTCTTCTCGATATCTTTCGAATTTAATGGCCAGAGAAAAACTAGGGACAATCGCTTATTGATGGTGAATTCAGGGTTCAACTACTTTCATACGAAATAAAAGTTTTCGAAATAAGTACTGTGCTTAAGATTTGGGAACTCAGTCACGGCCCTTTACCATAGAAGATGTATAACGAAGAAATATATTAGATATATCTTTCGAAAAGAATAAAAGTTGAAGCAAGGCCATTTGGCAATGTTTCTAGGATCGCAAGTTTTTATACTCAGAAAAATGTTTTGAAATCATCCTGGTTATAACTTAGAAACTTTGTCAAGGTTTCCCTCAAGAAAGGAAGTAATGTTTTCAAATTTGATATAATATAAATATTAAATATATTTTGTATTTATTCCTGAAAATGTAAATGAAAAATTATTAATACATTTTCCATGCCTTTTTCCGATATTTCTAATTATCTTCAGAGTACTTTATAGCAAATGTTATTATAAACTTTCAAAAATTTAAATATAAAGGAGTTTATAAAACTGTTTGTTAAAATTAATTAATATTATTAATTACTTTATATAACAACTCATTTGTGAACTTGGATGGTCTCTAAGAATAATTAAAAAGTATGTAATTTTAATAGGTTTGTTAGCACTTTTAGGTTACTGGTTTGTTAAGGGTTTTATTATTGTTGCTAGTAAGAAGCAACTCATTTGCGAACTTGGATGATTTCTAAGAATAATTAAAACGTATATAATTTTAAGATATTTCGGTTAGCTCATTTGTTAGTTTTATGCTCATTGTTATTAGTAAGAAGCAACTCATTTGTGAACTTGGATGGTTCCTAAGAATAATTAAAGCGTATGTAATTTTAAGACGCTTGTTGGTACTTTATATATTACTTTCTAGGCTTATTATCTGATTTAGAATTTTCAAATAAATTATACACTGTTATTACATACTTTGCTTACTTGGTGATTAGTTTAATGATTTTAGAAAGTGGTAGATTGTTTAAACATTTGAAGGAGTATTTGAATCCAAATACTTTGCAGCAATTAAACATTTTCATTCTGTAACCTACTGCTCTCTCCTGAAATGATAGCATAATGAACTAAATCACAATTCAGATATTTCATACTTTAAAAGATTAAATTATAAAAAATAACTTAACATTTACTAAAATAACTATCTTATCTTGAGCCGTAAATAATAACATTTATCTTAAACATATTTTTGATTAAATCAAAATAACATATTTTTCGCTCTCTAGAATTTTGAAAATGTACAGCAATGCAATTCTATTGTCTTTTTAGATATCATCTATCTATTTTAATTTTTATATCCCACGATAACCACCTTATTCGATTTAATATTCTTATTTTATGAACTATTTTAATTGTATTTTAAAGGAGAAAGTTTTTACAAAATAAAAGATATTTTAAAGTGAGAATAACATATTTGCTGAAATTTAAAGTCAGTTTCTTGTATTTGCTTTATTTTAATAATTTCCTGCTTTGCAATTACAAATACAAACGTTTCATAATCATTCGGAAAAGTAATTCAGTAAAAAGTCCAAATTAATGTAAGAGTTATTTACTTAATGATACATTAGATGCTGACAATTTACATAAAAATTTTCGGAATAATTTTAAGATAGGCATGGATTAAAGAATTTAGTGGAGGCTATCACTAGATATGAACTGATTTAGCGATACAAAGCATCAAAGGATATTGATTCCGATCCAACCACAGCTTCGGTCAATATTACAATAGAATCCGTAATCTTGCTTTAAGCAAAACATGGGACAAAAAAACTTAATATCTTACATTTTTGATAAGAAAATTATTTACTTTACTAAGTATTTTTTAATTAATTGACATTAATGATACAGATCTTACTAAATTAACTCAGTTAGGTGAGAAGTTTTAATTGTAGAACTAAGTTTCCTATTTTCTTTATTCCAAAATTATGGTGAAAAGTAAAGTCAGATTCAAAAATAAATAGGCTTAACATCATCATGTTATTCATGTTCCTAAAAAGTAATTCAGTTAAATTTAGGATCACTGTAATGAGATAGATTTATAAAAACTTTTATTAGAAATTGAAGCACTTAGAATAAACATTTTAAATTAAATACGCTATGATGAGCACTAAAACTGTTTGAAATCAACAATTAACAATCCCATAGATATTCCAAGTTTAATGGAAAAATTTAAATTCAAGAACTTGAGAAATTTTTTCATATTGAAATTTTCTGAAAAATGTTTGAAGTTACATTTGTCTATCGCTATTCTTTCAAGTTGTGAACACGTAAACTCAAAAATACCTTTAAATAGGAAACTGAAATTTTATATATGGTCTGTACAACAAATCTTTTCAATCTTTAAATTTTAAAGGAAATTAATTTAGAACAAAGGCATCTAGTTAGCTGTTTAGGCACAAGTGAGTGTTTTAACAAATGCATGGAGCTTAGCAGACGAAGATTTCCGCTGAATTATAACAACTAATATGCAGATGTGTGTCAAATTAGGACCAAATTCGTCAAAGAGTTAACCATCTTCACGTTGTACTTTTGTATGCATTTAAGTGTGATGATTCAGAAATGTAACAACTTAAAATTAATTTTGTAAATTAAATTTGGTACACAGTTTAACATCTAAAGTGTATATTTTTACAAGAATCTTTAGAAAAATCTGTCAAAATACTGACTTTCATTAGGCCAAGATTTGTTTCCCTTCAGCATAGATTTCTTATGAATACCAACACAATAATAAAGTGATTTAAATAAATAAAATTCGATGAATAATCTTGCATCTGCAATTTGTTTATTCTGGTTTTAAAAGGCATAAAAAAGGTAGCTTTCACCAAATCTTGTACAAAATCTATCAAAGTTTTAACTGCCTGCAGGGCGCTTCTTTTCATATACATGCAAGTCAATGATAAAGTGATTTAAATGAATAAATTTGATAAATAATCGTGTATATGCATTTTTAGTTCTGTTTTTGATCGGACTAAAAGAAGGTGATCAAAATACATATTCGGTTTCTAGGTGCATGCGCAATAACAAAATGGTAGCGATTATCAGCTAAAATAAAAATTACTGCCTAACGATCAATTTTATAGCCATTACTTGCCAATAGCATGATATTAATTCGCAAATGCTGGTATTCTTCATAAATTCTGGTTTCGAAGCAAAGAATTCTGATAAGAGGAAATCTGAAAATAAACATATGAGCTAACGATGCTTATGTTCGTGACTTTGCTCACGGTCTGTAGCTTTGTTTAGGAGAGAGAGATTAAATCTTTTTTGGAAATAGTTTTAGGGAGATTATTCCTATTTATCTTTATATATTCTAAGTTATTTCTTTTGAATAAAAACTGTCCCCAATATCTAAAAGGAATTTATATTTCATTTACTCTTTCATGTTTAGAAAGATTGTTTGATGGATATTTCGGTAAATAATTTTGATTATTCTTCATAGCCTGAAATATTTGATCAAATCGGATTCACCCAAGATATCGAGATTAAAAAATGCCTTTTAAATATATATTTCTTTCTTCTTATTTGTAAATAACATCATTAATATTCGTTTTGACGTATCTCTCTTTACCTCCGATTTAAAAAGTGTCTCTTAACAAACATGTTTCTTATAAAAAAAACTTTTTAATACAACTTATTGTAATTAAATCCCTGAGTAACAACTGGATTAATACAGTCACTGTTTTAAAATACTGATTAACAACTTGAGGAATACAATCACTGTTTGAAAACACTGAGTAACATTTTGAGGAATATAATCACGGTTTGAAAACACTGAGTAACGACTATAGGAATGCAAAATATGTATCTACTATGTATCTACTTCAATGTATCAATGTATATGTATCTACTTCAATACATAAATAATATAAGTAAATGGTATTATTTAAGACACTTATAAGTAAAAGTAGAATTTACAGCTTTTGGAAGATTTTATCTTATTATACATTACTATACATATCTAACATGAAGTTTCATTTCGTTACATATAATCTAACTAAAATAATCAGAGATAAAAATCACACACACTTTTGTGTCATGATAAATATACAAGATCAAATTTTTTTTACTGAAGTACATTTTTTGTTATTGTTTCAAGTTTACAACAAAAATGATTGTCTAATCGTGCAACTCTATAAGTTTTTAAATGCAATTTTTCAAATTTTATTACAAGAGCAAAATTGACAATCTGTTGAAAATTTGCAATAGTTTAGACTCATTCAGTTTAATGTTTGATTTCAGAGGCAAAGGAATTCATTTCATATTTTATTCTTTTAATTCAGTGAAAAGAATATTTATCTTAAACGATGTAGAAAGTCTTTATTTGAATGAAATAGTTCAGTTGAATCGTTATTTTCTGTTATAAATAGTTTCCACCATTTTAATCTTTTCTCCAAGAATACAATAAATATTGCTGAAAAGATGATGCGTGGGAGTTCAGAGTTGTGTTGCATAGGATATTTTGAACGAAAATAGCCTTGTCTATTTACCAAAATATAAGAGATTTCATTTTGTAACAGTTCTCTATATTTCTAGAGATAGTTTATTTTGAAAAGTCTAATGAAAGTCTAAAAGTCTAAAGTAGTTCATGCTGAAACGATTTTGTGACTAGGAGATTCCAGAATGAAAATCCTGCCCACTAAACATGCGATAAACATGCCATTCTTTTATTATATTCCCGAATGCAATTTTGAAATCCGAATGCGAAAGGGAAATTACATCTAGACAATAAATTGTTGATTGGATATTTTCAGCACTTTTTAAAATCTTTTTTTTAGGTTTATCAATATGATTTTCATTGTTATTGGATTTCATATAAGCAAATAAAAAATGTAGTTAGTGAAAAAATTGTTTCGAATTGGAAAAAATTGTTAGTGAAAAATTGTTTAAATGAACTTAGTATAGTATTTTGAAGAAAATGATTTGAACTTAAACTTATGTTTCCTTGAAAGGGAATTCATGTATCAGAAATTCCCTTTATATATCCGATATTGATTTTTCTTTACTTCATGAAATTTCTCTAATCATGAAGTAAAGAAAAAGTCTATTGATGATTCTCAGTCTATTGATTTGTCAATTACAATCCACTTTCTTCTTCTTTTTTTCTAATCTGCTCTAATTAGTAAAAAAATGCCTGAAAATTTGGCTAAAGAAACTTAATGCATTTTCTGAATAAAATATTTTAGTATTATTTTTCGGCAAAAAAATATAAATCATATTACGGAAATTCTTTTTAAAAGTACTATATTTATTATATATTATATTATGAAACTACCATGCTTTAATGCATCTGTTTACTTATTTAAGTATTAGTTTCATTCCATTTTTCAAAATTTTTCAAACTACGAAAAACTTTTATCTCAGATTCAATTGAGATGAATCCACAAAATCCATTTAAACAAACCAATGAATTTCTAAAATTATTCTCTGACACAATGAAATGCAAAATGTGAATTTTTCTTTAGTCAATAACCTTTAATAAAATATGAATGAATTTTTATAAATAATACCCTTTATACATTTTTATTTAAAAGGCGTATTGAAAATATAAAATATGAGGCAGGATAAAGTTAATTTTAAGTTGAAGGGTGTAAACATCAAATTAATATTAAGGACTAAAATTTATTGAAAAACTTTTTTTATTGCAAGATGTTAAGCCTGCGTCAGTTTCAAATTTCTAACTGAATTACATCTTTCCGATTGCTTGTATCCGCTGGTTAGTATATTACACTTGGAGTTAGGAAGTGTGAAAATATTAAACAGTTTAGTAGATTTATATTCGGAAAGGATAAAATATTTTACTTTTTATGTTATCAAATTATATATCTATTTAAACAATTCATAATATTTTTTCCAGCATATCAAACTAATTAGGATGGGTAGGAAAAGATAATTTAAAAATTAATTTTCTTCATTTAAATAAAATAATCTATCAATTTGTAAAACAAAGAAGGAATAATATATCATGTGTATAGAATTATTATATTTAAACAAAAAATATAGGCGTTAAAAGACTAGATGAAGTGAAATTTAAAAAGTGTAAATAGAGATAAATATTTTAAATTTTCTTTTACGTAATTCTACTCTGAAGAAAATAACCGGAATATGGTGTGGAGTTCAACCCGTCAAAAAGTACTATTTGGCTTAATAATTAGTTAAAAATGATAAAAATTCCATTTTCTCTATTTTTCTTAAGATATACTGAATATGAAATCTTATAAAATCAAATTTAGAAGGGCATTCTCTTCGCTAGCAAGGATTCGGACTGATAATTCCTTTTACAACCGACGATGCTAATCCCCACTAATTTGAATTGTTTGAAAATAATGCAGATATCAATGTGAATGTTTTATCATATTTTTTTCTCTTTTGCGTAACATGCTAAAAATTTTGCTTAAATTGAAAAAAAAATTAAAAATATTTTGATTTACTATCGAATTTACTTTTTTAAAGTAAATTATATATATATATATATAATATAATTTTACTTTTTTTAAAATTCACTAGTTATATCTAGCTTAATTATCTTAACAGTTGACATTTTTTTCCATATATATTTTTAAAAACTCACAAATTTTTTTATAAACTTTACCTATCAAATTCGAATTCTTTTTTGAAAATTTACTTTTCAAATTTTTCTTTTTCAACCCCCCCTCCTCACCCATATCCGATCAAATGTCCGAGAACCACCAGTGTTTTTTTTTTTCAGATAGTCAAGTCAACAATTTAAAAAACACAAAATGTCTCTTAAGTATTTTCTCACAACTTTTATATTTTAAAAGACGAATTTATTGAAATGTGACTTTAACATTACGGTTCCTTAATTCTTACTGAAAAATTCTCTAACACACTAGTACTAAATCAAAATGCAGGTCAATCTTGTCTAAAAGTTCAAATCTTGCCTTAAATTTCTGTCATATTTCGTATGTATATGTTAAGGTCAATATGAGTAATTGATTATTATTAATACTAATCGGTCATTATTAATAATTACCAAATAAGCTGATTAAAGTGAATAAATTATTAGTATTTATCACATTAAACGGCTATTATTAATAATAACCAATGCAGTTTGATCGATGTCAACTTTTTGCTGTATGTTTTATGTGTTGACAGCAGCTAGACAAAATTATCTGATTGTTTATTTCACAATTCGGGCTCTCGAATCTTTCGTTGTCAGTTTTTGGTGTTTATATTATTGTTTTTCACAAAATTAGGTATTTGTTTTAATATATTTTACTACGACACAATGGATATCAATTTAGAAGTCATGAAAACCATTTAGACATGATGAAAATCACCATGGAAAAACTTCATAGCAAGTTCAAAAAATATATACAAATTGGCACAAGCAACCATGTTGCAATCCTATATAAATCGTTCAATCAAATTGACAAAATTTCATTGAGAATTATTAATAAAAGTGAATAATTTGCGATATTTTGCACTTTGACCAAAAAAGGGGTTATTATTTATAATGACCGATTCGTATAAATCATAATAGAATATTCGTGTCCTGTAACATGAGTAAATTAAATCATATTTTTATTTAAAATTTAAATAAAAGATTCTGAATCTAGAATTAAAAGAATTTATATAAAAACTTTTATGGCATATCATACAAAGGAAAAAAAAGAAACTGAAGAATATATATATGTTCGAAAATATTCCATTACTAGAAAACGAATGTAACGATGGGTTTTTCTGGGCTTGTCTGCTCATGAAGTTGTTCTTGTTGAACAGTTGAGTGAAATTGAAATTACAGAGGAAAAGAAGAAACATAAAGATAAAGATGAAAGTGTTCCAATCTTATAAAAGAAAATAAAGAAAAAATACTCGATATTCCTGTTGGTGATACTGTTATTGCCACTGTTCGATCCCAAAAGAAAGGAATAACTTCACTAGTGAAAACTGTCATTAGCACAGTATTTCAAAATAAAACAGAAAAATTAAATACTAAAAAAATATAAAAGAATAACTAAATAAAAGAACAGGCATGGGAGTAGAAAAGTATTCTTCTTGGAAATGTTGCTACTAAAAGTTAAAAAATCACACAGCAATAATTTAAAGAAAATATAAGATTACTATTTACATAAATATACATAATATGATTTTAAACATTTTTTTTTTCACTTTTAGAACAAATATGTTATCAAGACATGGATTTTAAAAAGTAATGCTTTATATTTTAATTTTAAAATGTAATGATTAAAATAAATTTCAATTCATGAAACAAGAATTCAGGGCGCATATGGATTCCCTGACTTTTGAATTTTTGTGGTAAAAAATTTAAAATTTTGCAATATATATAAAGTTTTAATGAATATATTAATAAAATTGCTTTATTAGTAACATTCAAACAACACGTACAACATATGCGTTTTATTCGGAATTGTAAGCTTCAATTAGAATTTAATTCTAATCAGAACAATTGATTTTCTTTTAATTTTCATAAATAATAGGGGAAAATGTTAATATAATAAATTACAAATAACATTTATATAATTGATAAGAAAGAGACATTTTCAAACAACATGATGCATTTCCTCTTATATAGCATTAAACAGTTTCCTTGGCATAAAATAATAGTTTCAACATAAATCTATTGGAGACAAAAACTATATGAATATTTATATAACTTTCATGTTTTCCGAACTATTCGCTTTTTTTAAAATTTGCCTTCTGTTAAAGAAGTTAAGCCTTGTCAATCTTATTTACAACGCGTCATTGGCTTAGCTTAAAAAATTGCTGTAACAGCAAGCCATGTGAATGTAAAAATCTATCACAACCTTTTCCCACCTGAATATATTGATTGATTTTTAAATTTTCACTTACTCTGAAAACTGATACCTGAGAAAATTTTACTCTCAATATTTGAATATGTTTATTTTGCTTTTGACAGAATTTTCAAGTCAAGTTTTTTAAATAATTAATTTTAAAAAAATTATTCAAAATTTTATGAAAAATGTGATGATTTTCTCTAAATTAGAAGAATCAGGCAGAAGCATTAGAAGAATTTGAAGCGCAGAAGCATTTTTGAAATATTTTGGAAGCGCAATTGCTTATATCAGTAACCAAATATTGTAACTAAATTTTATTACCAAATATTTTCTCACCAAATATTAATTCTATTTTCATAATTTAATAAATCTGAAAAAAAAATAGCATCAGGATATAGGTAAAAATGTACTAATTCTAAGATTTAAAATTGTTTTTTTCTTTCTAAATAATTTTACTAAATGTATTCTTCGTGTTCAATAACTGAATTCACATACGAAAGATTCATTTTCCTCAATTATACATTTCAGAGAATAACTATTTTTAAAAATTTACTATAGAATTGAAGTATAAAGTTATGATGAATAAAAATACTAAATACAATATATCAATATCCTTTTTCAAAAATTTATGTATGTTTAGATGTGAATCTGTCAGCGGTGTGTAGAAAAACTATTAGTTGTAGAACTAATCTACTACTCTAAAATAGTCACTAACTACATTTTGGAAGGTGAAAACACTTCTGAATGTATGTGCTGAAATTTTATGTACAATTTTAATGAATTAAAAATTAAAAATTGTGTGGGGTTTTTTACCGTAATTTCTGATAATAGCATAATATAATTTCGAATGTTACGTCAAATTAAAATTTAAAAAAAAATGATATATTGAGGCCAACTTATTTAGAGAAAAGATTTAGTTAGATATATCATTTTAATCAGATTTTTTCTAGAAATTTTCAATAGATTTCTTTCCTGAAATTAGATTCGAACTTTTGCCACTTTTTCATCAAAAATTTCTTAATTGTGTATGTTTCTTCCACTGATGGTAACTAAGGAATAATTCTGTCAATTGTCTTTTTATTCCAGTTTGCATGAAGAATTAGAGCGTGAAATTAAAATAACGTGAAAATTTACCACCTTTTTTTAAGCATATTAATCTGACATTCAAGATTTTGATGGCACTATGATGTCATGGCAGTCCATTCATTACCCAACATCGCCTTCTTTGAGAGATCTATGAACATGAAACAATCAAAAGGCATATTATTGATGTTTAAATACAAGTATTATTCCTGACAAATCAGCTATTTTGCGTTTACGAACAGTTTTGTAAATTAATATGAATAATTCACATATACTTTGGCCTATGCTTAAAACATTTTTAATTTGCCAATAATTTTTTACTTATAATAGTAGTAAGCCTCCCACGCATCACAACCACTCGACAGCTAAGTCCTCACATATCCTTCAGCTTATAAGCAAACCCCTTCTAAGTATTGATTTAATGAGATGGTGGCAGGCATCTTAAGAGAGCCCATCATCATAATGTTGGCATTAAGTCCTGCAATTGCAATATGCCGCTGTTGATAGGTGAAATGACAATGATCTATATTATTCTAGCTGAAAACTTGAAAGATCATTTGTGTACAAAGCGAATTTTTTTTGAATTTCAAATAAATAAATAAATACACAGTTATATGTTTTTAATGCGTTTTGATCGTTCCTTGAGTTTTACAACACTAAAGATTAATATTAATTAATTTTTAACTATGCAAATGTTTTTAAATATATTTTTTTATGTTTTATATTACTTTTTAGTTAAGTTTCTGATATTGTTGAGGGTAATTTATTTTCCGTCTACAGTGATGAAACTTCATCAATTGCTTTTTATGTTGACGGCCTCCTTTCATAACCAGCATTATCTGGAAATAATTTGAAGCATAGCAAATTATTGAAGTATACTTAACACTTAACACCACACCACACCTCCGTTTCTAGGGCTCAAATGGCCCCTTTCCGATTTGGTATAGATGTAGGTGAACTTTATTAAAAACCAAAAAAAAAAAAAAAAAACGTTACACAGTTGTTGTTAAATTATTGTAAAGAAACATACAAGAGACAAAATACACAGACATATAACATAACAATAAGTGATAAAAATTAGAGTGAGGAAGGTCTGGAGTACAACAAAATGGATTAATGATTATCATAATGTACAGTATGGATGAAAAAATGAGGGCATAAAAAAATTAGTAACTTGAAGGGTTAAAAGGATTTATTATAAAAATGCATGATATTAAATGATACTCAAAAACTGATTGGTGATTCTAAGAACATATTTTCAAGGAAAATTTTTCACCTATATAGAAGAGGATAAATAGTTTACTGAAAGAAAATAACACTACGCCATATTATTAAAATAGTTTAATTAGGTTAGAGTAATTTATGTGTCTAGACTACAAAATTTTGTATGGAAAGATTCAGCTTTAAAATCCACCAAACAATATCAGCGAAAAATAAAAAAAATGATAAAAAATTTTCTCGTTGTTATAGTACAATACAGAATTATACTAAAACGACCAAATAAATACTTAAAATTTCATTTGTAGAATGCTAAAAATTTCCTGTGCCTAATTTTGATAAACTTTATTTAACTTTACTTCTTTCAGGGGAATTAAGATGCGATTTTTTAAATATCGCCTCTCAGTTGAATTATAGATGGGTTAATTTTCCTAGACCTTTATTTATCTGTGCTTTTCCAATAAACACATTATTTTAATATTTTTAGAAATTAATTACTAGTTAGTCAATAGTTATTTTGGTTCCTACTATTAGTTCACACTCTCCCTATATATATATTTATATATTTTGTTCAAATTTTTAATCGTTAATAAAATGCTTTTTATTTATCTAATCACATTCAAGTAAATTTTTTAAAACTTGTAGTGGATGACACTTGATGTTAAAGTTTGTTAAGTAAAGTTAAGTTAAATTTAATGTAACTTGTAAATTTAATTTTAACT